>JADRCH010000065.1:0-19056 GCA_019843965.1 Rhynchomys soricoides | reverse complement strand
CCTGGGGCCTTGGACCAGTCCTTGTATGCTCTTGGTTGAGGCTCAGTCTCTGGGAGCACCCGCGGTCCAGATTAGTTGACACTGTTGGTCTTTCTGTGGGGTTGACATCCCTTCAGTGTCTGCTCCATTTTAGTCCCTGTATTTCTTTTAGACAGGAGCAATTTTGGGTCAACATTTTGTGGATGGGTTGGTGTCTACATCCTTTCACTGGAGATCCTGTCTGGCTAGTGGTGGTAGTCTCTTCAAGTTTCATAGTCTCAATGTTTGGCATTTTGGCTAAGATTGCCTACACTGAATCCTGGGAGCCTGCCTCCTCCTAGGTGTCTGGGACTTCCTAGAGATACCCCCTACAAGTCTCCCACTCATATTCTAACTCCCAACCCACAACTACCACCCTCCATCCCCAGCAGCTGGATATTTCCTGGCCCCCTGGACCTGCCTTCTGCCCCCCCCCTTACCTGAACCTGCCCTTCCTTTCCCCACCTCCTTCCCTCTCCCACCAATATTTTTTCCTTCTTGTGTCTTTCATGACTAATTTGTTCCATCTTCTAAGTGGGATTTAAATATCCTCACTTTGGCCTTTCTTCCTGTTTACCTTCTTTGGATCTGTGGGTTATATCATGGGTATTCTGTACTTTTTGGTTAATATCCACTTATCAGTGAGTACATACCATGCATGTCTTTTTGGGGTCTGGGTTACTTCACACTGAGCCATATTTTCTAGCTCCATCTTTTTACCTGTAAAATTCATGATATCCTTGTTTTTAATAGCTGACTATTGTGTAAATGAACAACTGTTTATATATCCATTCTTTTGTTTAGAGACATCTACATTCCTTCTAGTTTCTGGCTTTTATGAATATGGCTGCTATGGACATAGTGGAGCCCAAGAGACACACTTTTTCAAAGCCAATAAATACAATATTTGTGGGTCATCCCAAAAATTTATGAAGCAGAAATTGGTTCTCAGGTTCTGAATACAGTGTGGAATAATTAAACCAAACAAGTTAATCCTTCTATCCCTTCATATTCAACATTTATAATGAGATGATGAATAAGAACTGAAGACGGTTTCTGTCTTGCAATGTCAAGTGCACAGACTCTGAATGGAGAGGAGCCTGACTTATTAGAATTGAATGAGGCTTGCATCTAGCATGCACAAAGTGGGAAACTACATTGAGATAAGGTTATGCAAAGGCTGAGCATCAAGGCTTAATAAATAGTGCATTGTATGAAGTTGGATTTTGTGTTCTCTCTCTCTCTCTCCCCCATTTCTCTTCTTAAATCAGTGAGAATAACATTGTGTTTACAAATACATATGTTTGTGTTTACAAACAGTCACCCTGACTACCATGAGGAGAACAAAGGGCACATATTTATTTTTTAACAAAAAATAGCAATTTTGTCTGATGGATCATATTTGGAAATAAGGTAAAGTATGACCCTCAGGCTTCTGCATTCAGCAGCTCAGTTGTTGGCTGCCAATGCCCTTAACTAGTTAGGAGGATACTCCAGTCAGGAGTATGTATGAGTCAGAGTTCTTAAGGGGAAAAGAACCAGTGAGATAAAAATACACAGAGTAAAGACTCTGTTGAGTCAGCTTTATTAAAACTGCAACATCAGCTGAGTCATATCTGAGAGGCTGAGAACCGAGAACCAACTGGCTACTGGGTACTTGAGGTTGGGAAATACAGAAACACTGATGTTGACATTCAAAAGTTGTCAGTCATGTATGGTGGCCCTGCCCTTTAATCTCTGCACTTTAGAGCCAAAGAAATGTGGAGCTCTGTGAGTTCAAGGATAGAATCATCTACATAGTGAGTTCCACTCCAGCCAGAGATTCTCAGTGAAACATTGTCTCAAAAATAAGAAAAAAAAAACTTCTAAAGAAAGGTGTGTCAAGGAAGCATCTTTCTTTCTTTCTTTCTTTCTTTCTTTCTTTCTGTCTGTCTGTCTTTCTTTCTTTTCTCTTTCTTTTTTTGGCATGAGCGCACACCGGACGGGAAGGTCATGCACCTCAACGGACCAACCACCCTCCCCTGGCTTGGGAAAGTGGGTCAATCGAAACACAAGCGTGGAGCGAACCGCACAAGGACAACAGAACGGCCGTGGGGAACCCCACGAACCACAGCGAGTCGGGCCAGACAGCCGCACCCCTGCCTTCCACACACCACCAGCATGGGTGGGGAGGAGAGACGAGGGGCCCGCTGGCATAACGAGAAAAGCAGTTGCCATTTGCCACGAATGACCATTCGCCATGAATGTCTGTCCCTCGCCTGGCGCGACTTAGGCCCCGGCCTGAAGAGAAGGCAATAGTACCACATCGATCCAACGAAAAGAAGCATATTTCAAACTCTTGACATAGTGCAAAATGAATCATTATAATGAATGTCATGTAGAGGCACACAGGAGTGTAATACCCATCCTCTTTTTTCTAAGTTTCACAATTCTATGGCAACAGACAGCAGAGCAAACAAAGGTGGGGCAGGTTTATGTAATTTTAAAGGATGAGGAAACTTTGGAAATGGAGTCCCAAATACCCAAAAACAGCTTCCCATTTTTAACATTTTTATTTGATCAAAAATGGATAGCTAACTGTAGATGTGACTGGACAAACAGGTTCATGACCTACTGGTGAAAGACTGGCTAGAAGAACCAGCAAGGCTGATCTCTTCAGATTCTTGATCTATCAGTGTGGAGGTCCACCTTTATGGTACTGAGCAGAACCCCTCCTAGAATGAAGATTTTATGACCTATTAGAAGGTAAGGCTGGCTAAACAACCTGCTCACAGTCATGACCTACATGAAAGGGAAGAGGAAGTTTTGAACTATGTTTCCAGGTTTTATGTCTGTTTTCAAGAAAAGAGTTCCATGATCCAACTTGGGAACGACTATTTTCCTCGGTAGTACTAGGGATTGAACCTTGTCCCTTGAGTAAGCTTGGCAAAGAGCTCTAACACTGAGCTACATCCCCACTGTCTCATTTTCTGAGTCTCAACATCAGCAAAGAAAGTTACAAGAATAAGCCATGTAAAGTTGGCAGATGTCAGCCCTGGGCACAGAGGCACATGCTTATGATTCCAGAATCTGAGAGGAAGATTTAAAAGGTCATGAGTTCAAAGTAAAGATGGGATACATGGGGAGTTCAAGGAAAGCCTGTGCCCCATAATAGCAAAGCTCTGTCTCCAGTGAGTCCGACAGGGGTACAAAGAGGTTGTACAGGGGAAAGCAGAGGGCAGAAAAGGAAGTGTGCAGTGTGTCTGCGTCATTCAGGGCACGTAGCTGTGTTTTCTTCTTCTCCAAAGCTTCAGAACATACCAACAGACAGTGGACCCCCAGGCCAAGTTCCCTTTCCTTCTTTTTAGAAGGCCGTATTCCCTTTCGTAAGTCAAACCTCACATGAATCTACAAAACTGACTGACAGTGAGACTGTGTCAGTTGACACACAGTATTAAAAGAATAAGCCTAAAATTCTGATGTTGTATAAAGATTACCAGATACTCTGGTGTGGGGCGGTGCACTGTGACAGGCAGCCTGGCCCCTAGTTGAGAACAGGCTTAACCCCTGGGAGACCCAGTGGGGCTTGCCCTGCAAGGGACCGGAAAGCATTTTGCCAACGCTCCCAGGAGGCCCTTGGCTCCTGTCAAGTAGCTACAACCCCCACAGCCTCCTGTAGAGAGGTCTGTCAGGTAGGAGCAGCACACCAAGCCCTCCCACATGCAGATAAGGTATCCCCAAACTCTCAGATCAAGCCAATGGGAAGTACCTGCTGTCAGACCCCTGACCCATCCCAAACTGTATATTAGACCATCCCAAACTGTATAGGAGAGATCCTATCCAGAAGGAATAAAGGTGTGAGAACTACTCCATCGTCTGAGAGCTTCTATCGTAAGAGCTGTAACACTGCTGCTTGGGAAGAGGTCTGCTCTCCCGAACACCACCAGAAGCTTCCTACACTCCTCGCCAGCTAGTCAGCCTCTCGAAGGCTCAGCCCTGGCCTGGCTCAGTGCAGGGTGGTGGGTGCAGTGTCTTGGAACAACTGAGGTGGCAAATGCGAAGACTGAGGTGGAGGAGACTCCTGTCCCTGCTTGCACTCTCCCTTTTGCCTGAACCCTCGCATTTGGCCAGGCCAGAGATTCCTGTGGAAAGCTCCCAGCATGCAGGTCTGCACTCTGGGTTCTATACTTGTAAAGAAGATAATTCAACAGGTTTCTTTCTTTTTTAAAAAAGACAATCTCAGTACCCTGGTAAGAAGTATTTTGGTTGTTTTTAGATATGTGTATTTCACTTTTATCTTAATTTTTATAATTGTGTAAATATAGAAGAACACAATAAAATAACAAATCTATGGATCTGTCACTCAGAACTGACATGTCTCAGCCCCCCACCCCACCCCACCCCTGGAATCACCACAGTGGGCAGGTATTGGTGAGTAGCAAACCTCTGTCACTATTCTGGGCCATATTCCACATTCCATGTTATCCCAAGCACTTCACTCTTGATACTCAGCAATTCTTCTAAAGAGTAACCTTACCTTTTACATGATTGGGATTACCTGACAAGTTATCTACTGGTTGTAATCCCATCACTTGGGAAGCAGAGACAGAAGGATCAGACATTAAAGGCCATGCCTGTAATCCCAGCTCTCTGCAGGTGGGGGCAGAAGAATACAAAGGTTCATAGTGAGTTCCACGACATCCAGGGCTACATGCAAGCCCTTCTAAAAAAAAGAGATAATCATCTGGCATGGTGCTGCATGTCTTTAATCCAAACACATGGGAGCAGAGGCAGGGGGATCTCTGTGAGTTGTAGCCAGCCTGGAAAGAGTGTGAAATCCAGGATAACCTGGAGCTGTTTCTCAAAGAAACCAAATCTCAAACAAACAAACAACAACAACAACAAAAACCAACAAAACAAAACAAAAACCCCAAAAACGTAAAACAAGAGAATGAATAGCAGCAGAAGAAATGAAGGTGTTTGCCATTTTATTCTTCATAGAGAATAAATAATATTCGTTTCTTTCTTTCTTTCTTTTTTTTTTTCTGAGACAGGGTTTCTCTGTATAGCCCTGGCTGTACTGGAACTCACTCTGTAGACCAGGCTGGCCTCAAACTCAGAAATCTGCTTGTCTCTGCCTCCCAAGTGCTGGGATTAAAGGCGTGCGCCACCACTGCCTGGCATAAATAATATTCTTTATGGGGATAAATATTTTTGAAACTACAAATAAAAATCCATTGTAGACAGTTTTATTATCTTTACAAAGTTGGGTGGATCCTAAGCAACCAGCCTTGATATTATTAAGTATTCTCCTTAAAGAACTCTTCAAGTTTTAACTTGATTAGAAAATCTGGACATACATGTCTTTCTTCAGATGACACAAGAAGATGACACTATGACACATAATTGCTAATGTCCCCCACCACATTTCCCCCAACTCCACTCAGCATTTCCTGTAAGGGATGTAATAAGACTTGCCTGAGGCCACACTCATTTCTTCAGTTCCTCTGATACTGTGGACATAATACATTAGAGGAGTTTACAGATACCTTTTAAATCCCGAGTCTCAGTGCTTACAGAATCATTTCTTCTCAGCATCCTGCCCAGCAATGGATCAAGAAAACGTTCTAAGTAGGGGTGGCTTGTCCGAGGCCAGACCTGCTACCCCAGAAATCCAGGAGGTTGCTGACAAGGTGAGTCGATGCACTTCAGGAAACACCTTGATCCAAAACAAATTTCTGACATTTGATTCATAATTTGGCCCCATGTTAAGAGTGTGGGAAATTATAGAAACCAGAAATATATGGGTTTTGTTCAGACATTTATGCAGCTAAAAGTGGAACATTAAGTCTTTCAGAGAAATTTTAACACCCCAAGTGTAAAATCAGCAAAGCCACACTCTTTCCTGCAGCCTCAGTTTCAGTAGCTGAAGGTGAATTCATGCTGGATGGTCTCTACACCTCACATGTCTGATCCTAGGAGCTTTAATTACTGATGGAATTTTCCAGTCCCACTAGTTGAAGCTGATCTATGGAGGCACTTAAGGTTGTTACAGAACCCTGAGCTGATTCCAGGATGCTGTGCCCACCAAACCATCACAGTCAAAATAGAACTCAATGTTTCTAGTAAGTTAATACATGTTGCTTAACTATCATTTATATAAGAAGTCGAATCATGTTGCCTGTTTTACAAAGGAGAAATGCATGTAAATTATAGAGGTAGGTTTGCAATCTGTTACCTTATTTTCTTACATAACATTGTTTTCCTCTCTGAAGCCAACATTCTGGAGGTCAAGATCAGTTTGGTTTGTTGTCTGTCTGTTTGTTTGTTCGTCTGTTTCACATTTAGTCTTGCTAGATGGTGTAGTGTGTAGGTACCTCAGGCTAGCCTTAAACTCCTGCTGCCTCAACTTCTCAAGTGTTTGGATTATAGGCATGTGCCACCATGCTAGGCACTATCACATTTTATGTGAGTAGAACAGATGGGAGCCTTCATACTTAAGGTACTGAACATTCTAGAAGGGGTCATAGTTCTAAAATTCAGTGACTAAATATTTCAATAAACAGTTCTCACTTATAGGTTTATTTCTGTAAAAATCTTGGAGCATTTTATTTTTGAGGAATATTAAATCTTTAAATCTTCATTAGAATTCTCACATCAAGTTGGTGTTCTCAACCTTAAATGTCACATGAGACACCTGTCACTCCAGACAAAATACTGATCTGACTGAAGAGGGTCAGATAGGCCTGAGTGTCCTCATTTCTTCCAAGGTCTCTGGAAGTGTGGGCAGTACCCATGACTTCACTTTCCTGTATATATATCGACCAGATATATGGAGCATCCTAGAAGGCTTGGAGGAGATGTGCTTTAATAGGATGCCAAGGAAAGATTCTCCATTTCACTTTAAGAAGAAATAGCTAAAAGGACCAACTAAAATAATATGCATAAAAATTGTTTCAAAAAATATGCACAAAGGAGGCATAGTTGATACTATGTTGACTGAAATAAAAATCCTCCTGAGATGTCCCAGGACCAAGTCTGTAGGAGGATAGACAAGGAAATACCATTATTTGAAATAAAGACATTACAGCAGATTTTCATGATTTTTAATTGTCTATCATCTGGTTATCTAGAATAACTATTCTTTTGAAAAGGGGTTTTTGCTATTTCTCAGAGTGGTCCAAACTTCACATGATCAAGTAATATTTTTGCCTCTAGCCTCCCAAGTACTTTGGACTAGAGGAGTGTGTCATCTTGCCTGGTGAGGGTAATTTTTGATCATGATATTCTCCTTAGTTCTTAGAGGATTTTATATATACATAAAATGTATTTTGATCATATAATTTTAAGTTAAAGAAGTTACTGGGTTATCTTGCTAATGACACCATATGTAGACCATATCTTTAGTAATAAAATTAATTTAGAAATGTGTTCTTGCAGTTCCAGAGAAGCAGAATGAGACATAGATATTTAAGGAAATCACCTCACCAGGAAAGAAGCTTTGCTGTTTTAAAATCCATGATTTCTGTCCCACCTCTCAGTTGATCTTCAAAGCCCCTAGGCAGGCAAGGAGGCATTCCATCTGATTTTTAGATGATAAAACCAAGACTCAAAATGCTTAAGAGTCACTCAAATGAGAAACTACCCTGTACTTTCCCACTGCACAGTCTCAGCACCCTGGGGAGTTTTGCAGATATAAAAGCAAAGAAATGCAGCAAACTTGCCTTCTCTGTGGAAGCCAGGGCTTAAACACCATGAGAGATGCATAGCCAAGAAACAGTTCATAGGGACATTTCCTGGATTTCTCTTAGGTGTCCAGCATCTGGCTACAAATTGTAGGAGCTACATAAAGGCTGAAAAAATTGGCCTCCATTCCCCCAAATTACCAGTGTAGAGGAAATCAAGATACCTAGGAATGTTTTAGAATAAACTTAATTAATCACTGTTTCATGATCACAGGTTTAAAACCAAAAAGGACATTAGGCACTGCTGCCAACCCATTTACTGTCAGGTGAGCAGGTAAAGGGCAGTGGCTCAGCTCCCAGATGTTACTCATCTGTCCTGTGTTACAGGAGACAGCCTGAGGGGACAACTCCCACTAAAGTTATTCTGAGACAAAGATGCCAACAGTATATGGTGTATTTTTAGGAAGCATTTTCTCACTCATAGCAATAATTCTCCCTCCAGAGAACACCACAGCCCAGATGCTACTGAATGTCCTTGTTAAGTCAGGAAATTCTTTCTGCTCCCCAAGACTATAGTCTGTTGGGTCCCCACACAGTATCAGGCCAGAGTGGGTTATTGTATCCCTAGAATGATCTGAGGGAGCCCAGAGAAAATCTCAACTACGTGTTGTTTGCTTTGTATTTACCAATCAAATATAGACTATTGGGGCCTTTCATTGCAAATCATGACTGTGCAGTTTTTTGCTTTATTTGTGTGTGTGCGTGTGTGCATGTGTTTTGATTTTGGGGGCAGGATTCATTCGGTAGTTTCAACAAGCCTGGATCTTTTTATATAACTCAAGCTGCTCTTGAAGTACTTTCTTCTGCCTTAGTCTTCTAAGTTCTGAAATTAGAGGTTAGTGGCTTGAGCAGCCAGCCCTGGCTCATCAACATCTCTGAGGACTCTCAGCAACATGAGGTTTCCGGATTTGTGACTCAGATAAACTGAGTCAACACAGCCATATCATCATCTCTTTCTTTCTCCTCATCAGGTCAGACCACTGCTTGAAGAGAAAACCAATGAGAAATATGAAAAATTCAAAGCCATTGAGTATAAATCTCAAGTCGTCGCTGGACAAAATTACTTCATCAAGGTTAGATGCTGACCTCCCTCAAGCGCCGATGTGATTGCTTCTTGTTGCCCCAACTGTAGCTTCATTTCTACTACTGGTCTTTATTTAAGACACTTGCATGTAGAAGACCCTCAAATCCTTTGGATGACAGGATAATTATCTTGTTTTACCTTGTGAATACAGAAAGCTTTCTTCAGACCATAATAAGAAGTCAATGTGATCTCTCTCTCTCCCTCTCACACATATACATGCATAAGCACACATAAGTGCATGCACTTATATACCAATAGTGCCATAAATAATGGTAAACTTTGGTTAGTAGCACTAGAAGATTAAGAGCACAATGTCTTCTGTAGAACACAAAACTTTTATTGTTCTGATAAAGAACAAAGTGGCAACTCTTATCCTGAAGGTCTAGGCCTTAGGTTCGTGCCAACTCCCCCCCCCCCAAAAAAAACATAAACAAAACCCCAAAACCCAATGGGAGTATTACCTTGATGGTACCTAGGCTTCTTTACTTTTACTTTACAAAGGAGGCAGCCTGGTGGACATTCACAAAGTAGGTTGTAACACAACAGAGATATGGGGACCATACAATCTATAACCTCTAAAGCAAATCTGAGTTTCTTTTCCTTTATCAAACTATTTGCCAATTTTTTTCCCAACTTAGAAATCAGAAAACAGAATCACCAAAAGCACAGGCTTCCTTCTGCTCTTTTCCAGGCATCATGAAAATAAAATGTAACTCTGGAATGTAATTTGTGCCAAGATTTTAATGAAAAGTACAATAAAGTAAATCAAGGTGGAGAAATGGATTAGTGGGTAGGAGTGCTGGCTGTTCTTGCAGAAGACATGGGTTTGGGTCTCAGCACCCACTGGAAGCTCACAACTATCTCTAATTCTGGTTCTAGGGGATTTGACACCCTCTTCTTATGTTTTCAGGCATTGCATGCAAGTGATGTATGTAAATACAAATAAATTGAATAAAATATTTTTCTAAAGATTATTAAAAATACAACTAGGCAATATATTTTTGGCCATGCTGTTAACTGCTCTTTTTCCTAATATAAGGGATCAGAGTTTCAATTCATTGGTGCTGGCCTCAGCCAGAAGAGTTGTTTCAGACCATCTTAGTACATCAAGTCTTAACAAGAAAGAAAGAAGATCTGTAGTACAATGGATATCCATGTGAATAATCTTCATTTCTTTGTTCCTCTGTTTTTTCAATTCTTTCTTTCTTTCTTTCTTCCTTTCTTTCTTCTTTTATGTCTTTCAGATGGATGTAGGGTGTGGTTGTTTCCTTCACATAAAAGTCTTCAGAGGGATTTCTAAAGAAGATGATTGGGAACTTGATGGTTACAGGGCTAATAAAACCAAGAATGATGAGCTGACCTACTTCTAAACAGCAAATTTTAAAGTCACCTGAACCCCCTCTCATTGTAAATAGATGTAGCCATCAATAAAGAAGCATTCTTGAAATAACTGTTTTTCTCCATCATTACTTAGTATTGTGTTGACCTTTACTTTCTAGACACTTATTTTTAAATATAGAATTTGTCATGAATTTCCATGTCATCCTTGGCAAGGGCTGTGGTAATCTCTTTATCATTCCAATTTTTAATATACATGCTGCCAAAGAAAGCACAGTGTTCATGGTTCAGAATAGAAACTACACAATGAATGATACCAACTGGAACCCTTATAAAAACTATGGCTCAGTTGCAATTGGATAAAGGATCTTACCACCTCTTCCTCACTGCAGGTGCATTGGTGGCTGTCAGGGAAGCACACTCCTTGTTCCCTTCATTTGCCCAGAACCCAGCATGTCATCTGTGTCTTCATATTTAAAATCAATTTTTTAAATTTTACTAGTCATGTTTTTGAAACAATCATAACTGATAAAGAAACTGCCCTCTCCCCCTTCCCTATGTTTCTCTAGAACTTCAGGTGAATTGCAGTGATTTCCCATCACCAACAAATACTTCTTGGTGCTCATTAGTGCAAATAGTAGTATGCTCTTCCCACAGGTCATTTTCCTGCATAGCCAAAACCCAACAATCAAATCCAGTAAATGAGTACTGATGGCACAGTGACATCTTGTCTCCAGGTGTCACTCAAGCTTTTCAAGTTGTTGCAATAATGTCATTTATTACAGAGATCTAGTCCAGACTCATGCATTCCATGCAATTTCTCTCTTTTTAAAAAATACTCATTTTATTTATTTGTGTGTGTGTGTGTGTGTGTGTGTGTGTGTGTGTGTGTGTGCGCCACAGCTCACTTGTCGGAAGATATCTAAAGGAAATTGGTTTTCTTTCCACCACATGGTTCCAAGGCATAAACTGAGGTGGTGGCAAATGCCCTTCCCCACTGAGCCCTAATTTGACCTATTAAATACTTTTATTGAATAAGTTATATGCCACAAATACCATGAGGTTCAGATATTTCAAGTGTTCTCTTCATGAACTTTTAGTATATTCACAAATGTGTGCAAATCTCACCATGTCGATTTCACAATATTGTCCTTTCGACACCCAACTAAGAGCTGTCAATCCTTTAACTTCCCCCCTCTCCTTTCACCCCTCACTGCTAAGCAGCCACTACTTCCTTCTGTCTCCATTTGCCTAGTCTGTACACTACATATATATGTATCTGTGAATACATTTTAAATATTCATTAGTATAATATCATTTTATACCTTTTTAGACTTAGTAGGACACTTTTTGTATCATATTATACAAATATATTAATTACATATGTATTTGTATAATATGTTTGGTTCGTTGGTTGTATTTTTTTTTTTTTTTTTTGAGATAGATGGCTCCTATGTGTAGCCCAGATTAACCTTCAATTCAATACAAAGCCCCAGTTGGCCTCTTACTCATGATCCTCCTGCCTCAGTCCCCTGAGCACAAGATTACAGACATGTATCAGTTTCCCTGGCTCACATTTTCATAATCTTATTATATTTGAAAATTACAACTGTATGTGTTTATTCCTGCAGGGCTTTCATGAGATCCTACTTGAGGTTTTATAAAGACATGGAGAAATCTATAGTTCTCTCTGCATCTGCCTGCATCCTGCCCAGACATTCCACCAATTCCCCTGCCCTACCTCCAAGCCACCAGCCCTGTGTTATGCAAAAAGCCATACACCTTACTTGAGAGTATGTAAGTTAGCTTTGGGAGCAGTTTGCTTTTCTTTTTGGAGGAGTTGAGGATGTGACAAACATTTACACATCCTGCTAGACTGGTGCTTGTGTAATTAACAGTGGAAAGCCCAGGGACACACTTTTCATAGCTGGTAAATATAATATGTGCGGGTTATCTCAACATCTCCTCTCTTTAGTTCAAAAATGGGCTTTGTCTCTAATAACAGTAAATTATATACAGTTAGAACTATTAGGGTAAGAATTATTTCCACAGTGTTTAATCCATCCTTATTGGGAAAGTTTGGAGAAAATATTTCAGTATCTATCTGATATATTTCATTCCTTTTATATATCTTCAATAATTTTCTTATGACCATTTATGCATTACAACCTCTAACCTTTACAACTTGCATTTACCAGCATTAAAACACCTTTTTAGGCCTTAAACACTTCCTCAGATCATTTACAACGTAAACCTTTGTATCTTTTAACCTTTACAAATTTTACACCTCTTTTGTGGGTTTTTCCTTTTTCAATCTATTAACAAAGAAAACTGTAAACCTCTAACTACCTGATCAGAGCCCTGAGGATGAAGCTTACCTGAGTAAGCAGGAAGTGCAGAGCAAGCAGCTTCCAAATCTGTAGAATTGACAGAGACTTACTGGATAAAGGCTACCTGGACAGATTCTACCTGGATAGTCACCTAAAGTTTCTCTGTTTCAGCTACCAGATCCTGAAGAGGTGAGAGACTTTTATTTTTCCAGCAGGAACTTGGGTGGACTGCCCCATCTTGACTAGGCAAAGTGGGGCAATCAACTTCCAAGTGTCTTGGTTGTTCACAGTTTGGACCACATACTGTCAGCAGTCAATATAAGGGACAATTTATAGTCCAGTGGCCAAATTTACCACATTTGAAACAAACTTCAGGTGGAGATTTGCTGTACCCATCATCTCCATGGAAGGAGATTGGGGTTGCTGACTGGAGCTGATGTGGCTGTCTGTCAAAAACAAAACAAAACAAAACAAAACCCATTTTTAAATTAAAACGTCCTAAACGTCATACTCTGCAGATCTTTAAAGTATTTGAGGACCATCTATCTATCTAAAGTATATCTATTTAGACAAACTTGTTTGTTTCTAGTTAGTTATTTTGGCTTAACTTTGAAAACATATGTAGGTAGCTAAATAAGGCCTACTTCTGCAATCAACTACATTAGTACCTAGCATGACTACTAGTTCTGAATGCCTTAAAGGATATGATCAATTATAGGTGACTGACCACTATCATGCTTTTCTTTATTGTCTTTAACAGTTTATGAAAATAGCATTCATAAGACTAGGACTTTGAATTACATTTTAATTGAGTTCTTTTCAAGTTATAGGCACATATATCTTTAAACAAGAGTTGAATCATGTACACATTCTGGTATAGCAAATACAACTTTAAATTTCTATCTTTATAAAAAAAAACCCTTGCCAATCTAAAATATTTGAGACTTGTTCTTCCTTTCTTAGTCTGAAAGGAGATACAATAATCTATCTATCTTTTCCTAGTTTGGTGGCCTGGAGCTACCTCATCATAAAAGTGAAGTGCTATGTTCCCTATTGACTTGTCTTGGAGACTCTCCACCATAATGGTGACATGGTTCAGCCTGCTAAGGGTGTATGGGAAGAGCTAAAAACTTCTTTATAAGCAACTAGACCTTTGTTGAGCTTACTGTTTTGGTTTGGAAGGCAGGGATTTTCTCTTTGGGCTTGCAAGAACAAAAGAGCAGCATCTGGCAGGACACAATAAAACAGTATTCTAGAAAAGAGAGCTAAGAGGCCCCTTTAGGTTTAGAGGAGCTCAAGAGAAAAGTAGACTAGCTCCATAGAATGACATAGAGAGAAAGATTTCTAAGAAGCTACAAGTTCAGATGCTGCTACAAGGTCCAGTTGCTTATAAAAGAAGGTTTATTTTAGCTCTTCCTATATACCCTTAGCAGGCTGAACCATGTCACCATTATGGTGGAGAGGCTCCAAGACAAATCAGTAAGGGACATAGCACTTTACTTTTATGATGAGATAGCTGCAGGCAACCAAACTAGGGAAAGATAGATTATGTATCTCCTTTCAGAAGTCTCAAATATTTTAGATTGGCATGGTTTTTTTTATGATGATAGAAATTTAAAGTTGTATTTGCTATACTAGAATGTGTACATGATTCAACTCTTGTTTAAAGATATATGTGCCTATAACTTGAAAAAAACTCATTTAAAATGTAATTCAAAGTCCTAGTCTTATGAACGCTACTTTCATAAACTGTTAAGGACAATAAAGTAAAGCATGATAGTGGTCAGTCACTATAATTGATCATATCCTTTAAGGCATTCAGAACTAGTAGTAGTCATGCTAGGTACTAATGTAGTTGATTGCAGAAGTAGGCCTTATTTATTTATTATAACAACTTGGAAAGATTAAGTGACACCTGGGACTACATATTAGTGTGCCACCAGTGTTCAATTCCTGGTCTTGATTGGTGGCATTTGGCTGTGAAAGAGAATGGCCTTGTAGAAAGTGCACACTGTTATTTGTACTAGTGAGCACTAGGAAGCACTTGCTTGTGAGGGGAAATCACTGCCACTGACTCTCAAGTGCGAGGGTAGCATGGTGGAGTGGAGAGGGCAGCTTATTTTTCAGTTATGATTGTTTTAAAACATGACCTTTAAAATGCCAAATTTATTTCCAAACATGAAGGCACAGATGACATGTTGGGTTCCAGGCAGATGAAGCGGTCAAGGAGTATGTTTCCCTGACAGTCACCAATGTACCTGCAGTGAGGATGGGGTGATAAGATCCTCTACACAATTGCAATGGAGCCATAGTTTTTATATAGGTTTCCAGTTGTAATCAATTTTTTTTGTGGAGTATCAACTCTGAACCATGAACACTGTTCTGTATGGCAGCATGTAGATTAAAAATTGGAATGATACAGAGACTACCATGGCTCTTTCACAGTGATGACACCCAAATTCATTAAACATTCCATAGTTAAAAATAATTGTCTAGGAAGTAAACATCATTACAATACTGAATAATGAGGGAGGAAAACAGTTATTTGAATAATGTTTCTTTATTGATGGCTGAATCTCTTTACAATGAGAGGAATCAGATCACTTTAGAATTTGCTGCTCAGAAGTAGGTCAGCTCATCATTCTTGGTTTTGTTAGTCCGGTAACCATGAAACTCGAAATTATCCTTTCCAGAATGTGCATTGAAGACTTTCATGTGAATGAAACAACCACGTCCTACATCCACCTGAAAGACAGAAAAGAAGAAAAGAAGAAAGAGAGAAAGAAAGAAGCAAACAAAGAAAGATTATTCACATGGATCTTAATTGTATGACAGATCTACTTTCTTGTCAAGATGTGATGTTGCAAGCTCTCCTGAAACAACAATTCTGGCCAAAGGCAGCACCCATGAACTGAACTTACATCAACTTGTATGTTGGAAAAAATAGCAGCTCACAGTATGTCAGAAAACATATTTCTAAGATGTATTTTTAATACCTTTTAGAAAATATATTATATTCAATTTATTTGCATAAATATTTTGCCTGCTTGTGTATAAGTGCATTACATGCATGCAATGCCTGTAGCCTTAAGAAGAGGGCATTAAATCCCCTAGAACTAGAGTCAGAGATAATTGTAAGCTACCATGTGGGTGCTAAGACCTAAATCTAAGTCCTCTGAAAGAACAGCCAGCATTCCTACCTATTAATCTATTTTTCCATCTGGATTTAATTTATTATACTTTTCACTAAAATCTTGGCACAGATTACATTCCAGAGTTACATTTTATTTTCATGATGCCTGGAAAGGAGGAGAGGGATGCCTCTGTTTTTGATGATTCTGTTTTCTGACTTCTAAGTTGGGAGAAAAATTGGCAAATAGTTTGATAAAGGAAAAGAAACTCAGATTTGCTTTAGACAATATGGACTATATGTTCCCCTCATCTCTGCTATGTTGCAAATCTACTGTGTGAATGCCAACAAGGCTGCATCCTTTGTAAAGTAAAAATAAAGAAGCCTAGGTACAACCAGGGTAACACTCCCAATGGTAGTTTGGTCATGAGCCTGGGTCCTACACCATCCTGATAAGAACTGCCACTTTTTTATCAGAACCATAAAATTTTGTGTTCTACAGTTGACCTTGTGCTCTGATGTCCCTTCCTACCTTAATCTTAAAATGCTACTAACCAGAGTTACCATTAATAAATATCAGTATGATCAGCATCATACAAGAAGTGTTTGTATGTGCGTGCACATGTGTGTGATCACACTGATTCATTCCTGGAGGTCTGAAAAAAGCTGTTACAGTATCAATGTCAAAGATGCCAGAAACAGATTTAAAGATATTATTTTTCTGGAGCTTGGGATGCAGCTTACTTAGCAGAGTGTTTTCCTAGTTTGTATGAAGCCTTGGATTTGATCTACCAGCAACTCATATGCCCGGTGGTGTGTGCCTATAATCTCAGTACTCAGGGGTGGACACAAAAGGAGCAGAAATTCAAGTCATTTTTCAATTATACATGGAGTTTGAGTTCCAGGACCTTGTGAGATACATGATACCCTGTGTCAAAACAACAACAATCAAAAGAAAACAAACTATAACCCAAACACCCTAAAGCACCACAAACTAAAAACATTGAGCTGTAATTTTTTTCCCCATAAAGCTCTCAGTGACTGTATGGCAGAGCCCAAATTGGCACCCAGATCTGTTAGATTCCAACATGTACATCATTTTGTTTCTCTTGTGGGATTGTTTTATTTTGAGGCAGAATCACTCTGTGTAGCCCAGGCTAGCCTCAGACTTGGGAATCCTGTCTTTTCTTCGGATTGCAGGTGTGTTCCATGCTCAGCATTTGTGTTCTCCCTACTCTACAGTGTATCTTTTTTTTAAAAAGCATTTGTTCCCCACTCGGAAAAGAGCTCCTCTTTAGCAAACATTGTTGATATTCCCAGAGTCAGCACAGCCATTGCGCCAGGGGGAAATCCTGGCTCTGTGCTTCCATTAGTGTGAACTTCCAGAGTCATTTACATTTCCAGAGATCAATTTTCTGATTGGTAACAAGGTAAAAGTGGCTTAGTTTTGTTTAATGGATTTGTGTGTGTGTGTGTGTGTGTGTGTGTGTGTGTGTGTGTGGATTGGTTGAAGAGGATGTGGCCTGCAAGTAGGACAGGACCCGGCACATCCTATGTCCACCTTGGGTTATTATCCTCTCTGTTCAGGGTAGGGGACTATTAGGCCTAGGGAAGGGGATCTTGGGATCACATAGATTTGGGACAAGTATGAACAGATTGAACAAGCAGAAGAAGGGGAACAAAGGTCAACCACAGGATAACCTAACATTGAAGCCTGTGGTTCTCTACTACTCTCTCAGTGGGCATTCAAGACAGACAGAAAACCCTACCTGTAACAAATGAAATCTAGAGACTGGCTGAGAGCAATGGGGTCAACAGCCAGCCTGCAGGAAGGAAGGAGAGAACTAAGGCTCAATAGCGGAATGGAGGGTAAGGAAGAGAGCCAGGGATGGGTGGCTGGGGTTCAGGCTGGGGAGCAAGAAACCACATTGAAATAGTGTGGTCAAGGGAAGAAATTCCCAACATCATTTTCTGATGAAAATTTTTATTAATGAAATATGTGAGGAAGTTAATATGAATTGTTCATATTTAGATAATCAAGGTTATCAAAATAATCTCAACTTTGGTGGCAATTTTCCTGTTTTTGAATATAATCATTTTTCTTAAAACATTTTTTTTCTCAGATGTGAAGAAAGATCATGGAAGGAAGCAATTCCTCCTGAGGACACAGCTGGGGTTTGCTCACATGTTTCTTACAGCCTGGAACACACCAGGAACTCAAATTTGATTGGGCTGAGCTGGTCCAGTCCTCATATACAACCCAACTTTGAGGGTGGCTCATGTTGAGGGGGCTAGCTCTGCTCATTTGATTAAAAACAAACAAACAAACAAACAAACAAACCAAACAAACCAAACACATTAAAAAGCCATATGGCTTAAGTAACTATTTTTAAAAAAGAAACAAATGCCACTGTGCCTTTGTCCAATGACAAAGCAGAGGAGGTAAAGGCCCTTGGCTTGTCTGTTATCTTTTCAGTCAAGATTGACATTGTTTAATATATAGAGATAAACATAGCTCCTATTTATTAGGCCCAGTTGAGTTTTTGAATTGTTTCCCTTGATATCACAAGAATGTCAAAATATTCTTTCATTAGAGCTTAATCAAGAAACCATTTAATTTAATTTTTTATATAAAATCTGTTTTAAAATTAAAATGTTGTGTGTATGGATGTGTGTCTGTGTATGGCTATGCACACATAGGAGCAGGTGCCCTCAGAGACCAGAGATGTCAGATCTCTTACAGCTGGGGTTACAACTGATTGTGAGCAACCTGATGTGGGTGCTGGACACTGAGCTTGGGGTCTCTGCAAAAGCCGCATTCACTTTTGAAAGTTGAGTCATTTCTCCAGCTCCTAAAATGTATTTATAAAATACTCTAAGTATGGCTTTATACTGTAGCTGAGTGCCATCAGTTGGACCTGCTTGAATTGTAAAAAGAATTATGTGTGGCCTAGAGAGACTGCTCAGCAGTTAAGAGCACTGACTGCTTTCCCAGAGGTCCTAAGTTCAATTCCCAACAACCACATGCTGGCCCACAGCCATTTATAATGGGACCTGATGCCCACTTCTGGCATGCAGGCATACATGTAGACAAAGCGCTCATGTATAAAAAATAATTTTAAAAATCCTTTAAATTACTTTATTAACTACTCATTTAAAGGGTGGAAGTGGCCTGAATTATTCTTTCAGCTAATGATTGAAATCCTTTTTAGGCGTATCTAATTTGAACACACAGAATTAGGAAATTGTGAGGTGAAACATGCTCTAAGACACTGGCCGATTCCCATACCCTAAGATGTTAGCCTCCACATCCAGCTGACAGAATAAACAGCCTTGGCCACAAACCAATGTCTGAGCTGTTACACCATCATTTTCTATTGCGTTCTAGAAATTAAGAACCACATAAGAAAGCTTTCTGTATTCATGAGGAAA
>JADRCH010000064.1:15608510-15684359 GCA_019843965.1 Rhynchomys soricoides | reverse complement strand
TGAGGTGGCCATCCTTCTTCCTTCTTGGTGGAAGTGTTTAATGTTGAGGTGGCCATCCTTCTTCCTTCTTGGTGGAAGTGTTCAATGTTACTATTGTTTTTCTATAATATATGTAACTATTGTAATTTCAATATTGTCGTTTTGTGTATTTGGTATTGTAAAACTGTACTTATTCTTTTAATCCCATTCCCTGGGGTGTGGGTCCCCTGAGTTATCGAGTATCAGAGTTCACCTGAGGAGCTAGTATGGAGTATATACTGAGGAGCTAATAATCTCAACTGGGAAGGGCTAGAGTTTTCAATGAATTCAGATTTGCTTCCTATTGTAATTAAGTGTAAAGTAATGGCATCCCTTAAAAATTAACATCCCACAAGTTTAGTGAGAAGTACAGTGATTGTGAAGGAGTTCTGAAGCAAGGAAAGATGGTTAGTGGAAAATAAGAGTCTCCCAGGATGATGGCAAAGACATAGAGCTGTATTAAGGCTGGACCCAGATAAAAGTTTGGAACAGCAGCAAACAAAACTAGCTTTATTTGAGAGAACAGAAAGTTTAATCATTGCCTAGTGGACCTACTACAGAATATATATATATATATATATATATATATATATAGAGAGAGAGAGAGAGAGAGAGAGAGAGAGAGAGAGAGAGATAGAGAGAGAAAGAGAGAGAAAATTAGACCAGGAGAATAAAGTGAAACCACAAGGAAATGGAAGGTGAGAGATTTCACAAAGGAATAAACAAAGTTATTAAATTTAAAGACAGATTACCAAAAGCTCAAAGGAGAAATGTCAGAGTCCAGATAGGAAAGTGCCTTCCCACCCAGGGTTAGGGTTACAGATCCAAGTGGCTGTACAGTGCAAACACAGTTCCACTCAGGATCAGAGGGAACATCCTGGGATTCAGACTCAGCAATGGTGCCAACATGAATCTACCTCGTGCCAGAGTCTGAGTAGCCTAGTCTAGCACCCAACCCAGCTAAGATTGGTCAGTGGTTCCCATGAATGAATACTTAAGATATGATTTAAGAGAAGGGGCTATAAAATAAATCAGAATAAGCCCTAAATGTAACTGAATGATGACCAGGGATTACTATTTACTAGTACTTTTATGATTTCTTGTAACTCTGTAACTTCTCTGATGTTTGTTAATATTGTTAATTTCTGTATTTCCTGTACTTACAAGTAGTAAAAACTTTAAATATTAATGTGGTATGTGTGTTTATTTCTGTGAAAGTTGGGTTGGTTGGTTCTGCAATGAGTATGGAAAACCTGAGTGGGGTGGGGTTCAAGTGGGATGGATTCCACCATTTAGGAAGGATACACCATTGAGACCATCCAAAATCTTCAAAGGATAAATACTATCACTGGCACTAGCAATTGTCTCTCGTTTAGACCCTTACGCCACTTCCGCCTCAAGTAAATGATAAAGCCTTTCTTAAATATGGAACACAAAATGGTTGACTAAGCTAATGAGGCTGAAACACTGCAGACTGCAGTCTTATGCTACAAGATGCCTAAAAGGGATGTATTTAAAATGCCAACCATCTGCTAAATAACCATCTTTCCCCAGGAATCTTGGAAAGAAACATCCTGATTCTTATAAGACATCAGGTATTCACCCATGCATACATTGTTTCAATAGAAAACCTGAATGCTTTTCTGGGCTATTACTGCGTACATTCAGTTCCTCTGTTAACAATATCATTAGCATGTTTTTCCTCACAGATTTAGTTTTGAAAGTAGTATCTATACAATAGTAATCAATTTTATAAACATACTCACCCCCAACATTAAATTCTGGAAAGAGCTACATTCTTGAAAATTAAAAACTTGTCAAGACATTCTAAGAGCTCAAGAGGTGATGCATTGTAGACCACTAAGTATCTTCTCCCTTCTAAGAGTTAGTACCTGCTGTAGGATCCTCATCTGGCAAGTGAACAAGTGTGTAGCATATTCCTGGCTGATTATAAGTAAGGCTGGGAGCTGGGATGCAGCAGAGCACTTCATAGGAATCGGATGGCTCCATCTGTACTGTTACTTTCTCCAGCAGCTGGTCATTCAGAGTGTTGGTACAGTCGAACTGAAAAATCAGCAATAGAAAAGTTGTAAAGAATAAGAAATGTTTTCCAATAAATTGTTTCTACTCACTCGTAGTTCCGGCTCAGCTCTGGAATCCACTCTACTCAACACTAAGTAGCACTATAGTCTCCTAAGATTTTTTTTTTTCTTTTTGTATTAGAGATTGAAGCAGGCCTTATACCTGGCAAGAGTGTGCTCCCAACTGTCTCTGTGAAACAGACAGGCTTACTGTGAGTGCTTTGTGCTGAGCCATCAGTGTGTCTCTCCCTGAGACTGTCTCTACATCAGGGTGTTACAAATGTGACAACAATCAAATCTAAGTTCTATGAACAACACACTTAGTTTACCTTGTTGCTTAAATGCTGATTTTTAAAATAATTATGCTATATGTCTAATTTTGGGACATTTTCATTTTATATCCTTTTAGATTTTAGTTATCAAAAATAGCCCATCAGAGGAAGAAACTTCTATACATCTGAAAAGAAAACTCAAATTGTTGCTAAATCAATCCTTTATGAAAGGAACTAGAATCATAAACTAAAAGAAAGTATTATTTGGCTTCAAGTATAGCAGCCTGTATTTAAAGGCTTAGAAAGAACCAGGAGTTAGTTCGTTATCTCACCTGGAATACAATATGGTCAGTAAACATGTGCTTCACACAGCGAACAAAATACTCTGTCTCTGCTTCTGTAAGCTGCACAGGCTCAGAAGACTTGAACAAGGGCCCCAGGTTCACAAACTCAGGAATGGCAGCCAACTGTTCTGTTAAGTACAAAGAGAAAGAAAGTACAAGTACAGTATGAAGAAGACAGGAAGAGACTTTATTAAAATGCTTCAGTTACCACAGAGTAGAGAGATGGCTTCATTTCTATGGTTTTACTAACAATTGAAAAGTCAATTTGGGGATTTCCAAGCTTCTGTGAAATAATCCTTTAAGTTAGCAAGTTTATATACTAGATTCCTATATATAGGAGGAAAGAAGAAACTAAATTGCTAATTTCCTTCCCTCTTAACCAACAAAATGTATACAAGAATAATAGTCCCAGGTAGTAAATTAATAACTGGAAAGTCAATGGACACCAGGTAGTTCCAGCCACTATAACGTATGACACAGGAAAATGTACTGAATTGAGAATTGTGAGTTAATAAAATTGAATAAAAACAGTAGATGTTATTAATTTATAATGCCTAGGGATTAAAGATTATTGTATCCAAAAAATATACCTTGGAAAATGTCTTGCCTGGAAGGAGCCAACTTCTCTGGCTTAGGAGTCACAAGTGTGATTTCTAGAAAGACAGATATAAGCAATCAAGTGAATTTCTTTCTACTTCTAACTGACCTTGCATACAGAAAGAAATGAAGGCAATAACTTCTAGCAGATACACAGTGGCAAACAGCTTCAAGTATTGTGATATTTTGTATCAAATAATTAAAAAAATTTTTTCAACTCAGGACATATTTCTTATTCTGGCTTTTGGGTAAAACCCAAGAGGCTTAAAATGAAAATCTTAAATTTGAAAAATGTCATCTATCTTAGTACTAAAGGTCTCAAGGAATAATAAAAAAAATTAGGTATTAAGAGAAAATATGCCTGGTGTAGTGGCACATTACGCCTTTAATCCCAGCACCTGGAAGGTACAGGCAGGTAGATCTCTGTGAGTTCCAGGTCAGCTTTGTCTATATAGTGAGTTCCAGGACAGGGCTATGTAAAGAGACCCTGTCTCAAAATATAAACAAACAAGAATTTTTTAAAAAATGAAAGAGAAAGAGAGAAACTATGCTATTTTAAAAAATCTTTTTATAGTTTTATTTTCCAGGTTAGATGATATGCTAATATTTATGAAATTTATTTTTTATGAAATTACTTACACACAGAAAAACTAACAGAGTTAAACAGTTCTGTTACCTGACTTCTGTTCAAAGACAGGAGCCATAGCAAGAGGAATTGACTTCATATCAAAGGGTTTTTCTGAAGGCTCCAATGTATATTGGTGTAGGGCCTTTTCCATCCCTGGTATAGAGACTGTTAGACCTAGAGACAGTAAAATCTCAGCATTATAATCTATTCTCAACCATCTGTAATGGCTAGGCTTTCTAGAGGAAGAGAAATATATAACAAAAAACTATAGCCTAGCGGTTCTTAACCTGTGGGGACTGAAGGACTCTTTCACAGGGATTGTCTAAGACCATCAAAAAAACACGCATATTTGTATCACAATTTTTTGTAGCAAATTTGTAGCAAAATTACAGTTATGAAGTAGCAACAAAAATAATGTTATGGTTGGGGGTCACTATGCGAGGAACTGCATTAAAGGACAGAAGCATAAGGAAGTTAGAGTCTACTTAATCAAACAAAAGCTCATTACAGACAACTGCCTCATGAACTTATAAGCTGCCTTATTTCTTTCAAGGAAACATGGGAGCAAAGAATAAAAAATGTCAACAGAATGCAAGCATTTCTCAGAAAATAAAATATCTTAGCTATATGGGAACAAGAAAAGAGGAAGAAAACAAAAATGGGGACAGCCATTTAAGAGGGAGCTTAAGAAGTACCAGACATAGCAATATTTCTTTGGACCCTTTCATAATCTAAAAAATATATTCTTCTATACTATTTCATATGAACTGCTATTAGTAAATTAGCAAATACCTTCATGAACATGGGTTTCTCTAGAAATAGAATTGCATTCAAAGATTAAAATCATGCAACTGCCTAAAGGAGTCAGTTAATATGTAAATCACCATAAAAATCATTGATCATTTGACAAACAAATGTGTTATGTGTCCATAATCCTGACTCGCACTGACCATTGAAGATATATGTAGCATTCAGGGCCATCTGTCTCTGCTGTAGCACATTTAGGTAGAAGGTAGCTCGGTCCCGTACCTCGTCATCAGTGTCCATCATACACCTGATCAGAAGAAATAGTGCAGGCATGCTTCTGTCTATGTCTTTGTATACAGAGGTGTCCAACAGTTTCACCACCTACCTGAAGAGTGCAGCTCAGGTCATCTGATATGACTTTTATGACAAGAGTTCAATAATAGCTAACATGGGCTCCTAAAATTTCTACAATTCTTGAACTGTTATGAATTACTAAAGAAATGCTGCTATTTGAGAAGTCACTGAGCTCACTAGGAAGAACACAATACTATGACATAATTTACAATTTAATCCTGAACCTGCAACTACATGAGCCCAACAAAGACTTAGCTTTTCTATAACTAAGAAATGGAAATGTTACACTTTCTAAGGATACAAAAAGAAAACCAGCACTCAAAATCCAGACAGTCACTGTTCAAATGGCAATCTGTTCTACTTAAACTAGTCAGTCTTTGGCTAATGAGTTAATTGCTTTAGTTATAAAATGCAATCCCAAAATATTTGTTAAAAAGACCACCAACTTTTTTTTCCTTTCCTCACCAACTAAGGAGTTATGGAGACCATAAAAGGCTACTATCTCAGTTCTTCACACGAATCATTTCACATCTCTTTTAAGTTAGTGCCTACTGTACAAACTGAGTTACATAGGTTTACCTCTCAGTATCATAAAAGAAATCTAAAGCTCAAATCTCACATTTTGCACATATATAATTACTAGAAAAAAAAAACCCCAAACTCCCAAACCCCCCATTTGCCCTCAACTACCTCAACCAGCTCTACTCTTAGCTCTTCAGTTTATCTGACATAGTACAAAGAGGTTTTCACTCTCAGGACATGGAGTTCTTATCTTCCAACAGCCAGCACTCACTCTTTTACATACCTTTGTAAGAGTACAAGGATGCTGGGGAGAAGGCTCTCATTCTGAGCCCCAAATTTAGCCAAAGCACTCACAGCAGCTATTGTGAAACACAAGATGAAGCAATGTAAATACTGGCTTCTCAGAGCTAAGCAACAAGCATTCAAAAACAAATCAGACACTTGTGAGGCCAAGGCAGGAAGGTTACTCAAGGTTTGAGAGCAGTCTAGGCTACAAAGTAAGACCTTGTATTAGAAAACAAAGCAAAACAAAACAAAATAAAAAACTTTGAAACTAAAAGCAAATTAGGGAAGCAGTTGGTATTCAATAGAAATAAAGTCTCTTGTTGACAGTTTCTTGATCTTACTTAAGCATAAATAGAATAGTGAAGTATCTAGCGAGCTCTATACAGGAAGATTTTCCATTCAGCAAGGAAAAAGAATCATTCATATATCTATATGTACCTATCTATGTATCTATCTATCTATGTATCTATGTATGTATGTATGTATGTATCTATCTATCTATCTATCTATCTATCTATCTATCTATCTATCTATCGGTATGAGCTGTCTCTACCCCATGACAGCCTCTTATATATCCTCTGTCATGATAAAGTTCAAATTTTAAACAACTAGAAGCAAAAAAACTATTATTAAAATTCCTTTCATTCAACGAAGATTCAATGCCCATCTAAGTTTTACCTGGAAGTGTGGCAAGGGCTGAGGGGTAGAAAGATAAAAGACATGGTCTCTGACCTAAGGCGTGAGGGGGCAGTAAGATAGACAGGTAAGTAAAGACCATCGTGCCTAGTAAATCTCTGGTAAACTATATTCAAGATGCTAGGTTAGTACAGTGATGGGGCTTAGGTAAGACAAGGATTTGAGACACTACTGCACCTAATTTTTTAGACTAGTTTAGCCAGAGGGAAAAGGCAGGACAAGGGTATTAGAAAGAAGAACAAATAAACCCCTCCTGTGTCCAGAGCAGAAAGTGTTACAGTTAGGTTTGAACGAGAAAGGCTAGTGTTGGACCCATGTTAGAGAGTGAAAACAAAAGACTAGAGATGAACTAAAAACCACACAGACCTCAACGTTTTAAAGGTTACATTATCCCACATGGGTATAGGAGATACTTGTAGTTTGCCTTTTTAAGATTTTGTACAAATTATTTTTAATTATGTGTAAGTGTATCCACTTGTGTGTAAGTATGACTACATGAATGCAGGTTCTAGGGGAGACCAGAGGCATCAGATGCTCTGGGGGCTGGAGTTACAGGTGGTTGTGAGCCACATGACGTGGATGCTGGAAGCCAATTCAGGTCCTTGGCAAAGAGCAGTAACCTAATGCTAATGCTAAGACCTAAGCTAAGTCAGCTCTCCACCCAAGTTTGTCATTTTAATGACCACTCTTCACATTCAGCTAATAAATAAATAAATACTATCTGTGAAACTACAAACAGATGAGCTAGGGATCAGAAGTGAATGAAAGCTTAACCCTGTACCCAATGACATAATGAGAGGAAGTGACAGGACTGTGTGGTTAGGAATCGAGGAAGGTTCAAAGCTGTGATCTAAGTCTGTCTTGTGAGAGCAGGAGCAAGTGAAGATTTCAGTTTGAATTTCACTTTACATTTGAGGGGTGGTGTGAACATTCATATTCAGGAGTCAACAAAGCTCCAAAAAAAAAAACCAATCTAGAAGAACGTGAACTAAGATAAAAATATTTAATAGTCTGATTTGCCAGCTAACTTAGATGTCATTTAAAAAAGAAACAAGAAAGAATTTAAAGAAGAGGCCCAAATTTTATTGAGTTGAAAAAGAGAAAAGGACAAAGAGCAGATGAAGGCAACTAGTGACATGGTCTTTGAGTTTCTCTGCGAACAAAGGAGAAGGACAGGAGAAGGTCAGGAATTAGTGAGAGAAAGGATCCCAGGAGAAATTGCCGATTCTAGTGTAATAGACTAGAAAGAATCACTTCAGATACATAAGTCCTATATATATTCTTACTTATGGTTTAATGAAAAAATAGAGGCCCCACTATAGTATTCCTGTCACACTGAAAGGCAAGGGCTGTAGGCCTCTAATTTAAGGCAGAAATCTGTTTGGGAGTTGAAACACAAAGGAAGAGCTGTGTATCTGGACCCAGGGTGTCTTCCAAGATCATATCACAGTCAGAGACCCTTAACTTCATTTTCCGACTTCATTACTACTCTCTTGAATCATCTATTAATAAAGACCAGCAATTACATCATTAGTTGTGTTCTAATGACTCACCAGCTCTGACAGCCTCATTCTCCAGGACTACCCTATTAAAAATGAATCTGATATACTTGGAGGGGACAGGAGTTCTAGGGCCCTCTTTGCCCAATAAGTGGAGAATTTTAGTAGCCAGAACGGTGTGTTCACAGTCCTCAATGAATTCACAGAGGTGGGCTAGACCAGCTTCTTTACTGTCAGGGTTCTCTTCCACAATGCTGATTATGCAGTCCACAATGGCCTTTTTGTATTCAAAACCTCCCTGACAAAAGAGAAGATAAAACTTTTTTTTATTTAACCACCAACCACCACCAATGGCATTCCAATTTTAAGGACCTTTTGAAAATTGTATTTTAAAGAAATGCTTGTATTTCAAGATTCATGATATAATATTAAAATTTCAACTAACTTCTTTTATTTAATATAACAATAAAAATAAAGTTTTTCCACTTCAAGTAGGAAGATAATTAGCCGTGATAAATACAGCAACTGGAATTATGTGTATGTTTGAGTGGTATACAGAAATGAGAAAGAAATATATTTAACACATGATAAAGAAAAATGCTTAAAATACTCATGAGAGGTCCTGGGTTGAGTTGGAGTGCCTGCAGGGGCAGGTGAGGGGTAGATATTATTAAGATACATTGGATATATATATTAAAATTTCAAAGAATAAAAATACAAACCATGAAGAAGTGAGTTAAAAATAGTAACAGCCGGGCAGTGGTGGTACATGCCTTTAATCCCAGCACTTGGGAGGCAGAGACAGGTGGATTTCTGAGTTTGAGGCCAGCTGGGTCTACAGAAGGAGTTCCAGGACAGCCAGGGCTACACAGAGAAACCCTGTCTCAAAATAATAATAATAACAATAACAACAACAACAACAACAACAACAACAACAACACAAAACACTATGGTATTTAATAGCAATCAAGGGAATTTAAGAGAACAACTTCCTATGTTTAAAAAGTCAGCTACTACCTACATCATCTCGAAGCATGTTGGAAAGGAAAGTCATCATAACGCTGTGCTTCCTCGGGTACTTCTGACAGAGCGCACTGATTGCTTGTACAACAACCACCTGTAGACAAGCAAACAGCAGTCAGAGGAGCTGAACATGGTCCTGGCACTTGGTTAGGACTTTTTAACGTCGATAAGATAGCTTGTTCTCCTCTAGAGTAATTTATACATTTATGATTCCAATAAAAATAACAATCAAAATGTTATAAAACAAGGAAGCTTTACTTTGATAAGGAAATCAAACATACAAACATAGCTTGGACAACGAACGGCTGCAATGGGACTGCCAACAGGGCCAGCAAAGCTGACAAAAACTGTGTGGCAATGGTGTGTACAAAGAGATAAACAAGTACATGGAGAAGAGCAAGGACATATGGAATCTGAATACAACAGGAAAGTGTAAGTGCATCTGAAGTGAACATGTGTGAATTCTTCCACACTGTGAAGTATAATTACTCTAATAGTGACTAAAAATCAGATGGAAGAGAAAGAAAGTCTCATGAATATAACTATACAACAACAAACCCAAAAAACGTGAGCACTACAGAACCCATTCCAACACAGAAGGCAAATGGAAAACTGGGAGAACTGGTAGAAACACATTTCATATGTTTGCATCTTTAACATACAAGAAGTGTTTAAATAACTGAAGAAATAAAAGACAAAATCCTGTAAAAAATGTGGTGGAAAACTGAAGAGGCACTTCACAGACAGGTAGGTATTAAATGACCTTTAGCAATACAGAAGATGGTTAGGCTGGGGAGATGGATCAGTGGGTGATGTGCTTGCCAAGCAAGTGTGAGGACCCAAGTTTGGATACAGCAGTGAGTATCTGTAATCCCAGCGCTCCTCCATTGATCTAGATGGGAGGAGGAAACAGGAGAGTTCTGGGAAGCCAGTGGACAAACTAGCTTTGGTGAATGCAGTAGCAAGCAGAACCTGCCTCAAACAAGGCAGAAGGTAGAAGGAAAGACACCTAAGCTTGTCCTCTGGACTTCACACATGTACTCTTTAGCATATGTGGACCCATGCCTACACACATACTTGCACATAAACATTATACAAACACACATGCAGGGATTTTTAAAAAGATATTTAATTTTCCTCTTAGTAACAGAATTCAAATTAAAACTACACATTAAAACTATACTAGCATGCTCTATGAATGATATATCTATTCTATTTAGCTTTCATAACAAATATGCTTTGAAACACAGATCTAATGTTTGAAAAACACATGCCTAGGGTATCCTTTGCAGCACTGTACAAAATAACTGCACATTACCCAAACAGAAGCCTTGTTTGATAAGCTACGTATATATAACTGCTGGGGTATTACGCAGCTGTAAAGAAAATGAGGCATATCTCCTTCCAAAAACTTAGCATGACTTCCATTTATCTTTAGGTTAAAAAAGGAAAAGTACTGTACAAAAAGAGCACAGCAGTATGCTGTACAATAAGAAACATGCATGTATCTTGTATTTATAAAAGGTATACTAAAGAAGACAAATGTGCAAGCAAATAAAGTTTTACAAGGAGGGATGGGACATATGAGAGGAAGACACACACTTTTAAACTTTAAATCTATTATTACTTCTTTGAATAGTACAATGTCCTACGTAGCAAAAATGAGGTAACAAAATAGTTAAAAAGCAAATCGAAACAAACTAATCTATTTGTACTATAAAAGATTTGTGGCAATTATTCTAAAACGAAAGAATGAATTCAAATAATATAGACAATATCCAACCACTCAGTATGAACCATCACCGTTCTGATTCACAGAGAAACCAGCAATAGTCAACACTAGAGTACTCTTAGTATCTTATCATTTTATTTATACTTCACAACAAATGTGGGATTGGAATTATTATCATCTCCTTGGTATAGTCAAGGAAACTGAGGCAGCCAATTACACATTTAGTAAGTCATAGAATCAAACCTAGGCATTTAGAGGCATTTTCTTAGCCATACATATTCCTCCAAAGTTAACTGCTTGATCTAACATTTAAAATGAACCTTGTACATGCCTTTCTGTTGGAAATATCCTTAGGAATAAAACTGGGCATGTATTCACTCAGCTTTAGTAAATACCGTCCATTTCTCAAGATGACTGTAACGTATATTTCCACTTAATATATGCTAGTTTTTGTCTACCTCATCTTCATCAAGGTAGGGAGTGTCCAAGAGACTTCCAACACAATATAGGTCATTGCTATTGCCCTAGAATGCTTCCTGAAACTTGAAGGTAAAATTCTATTGCTGAAGATACCACACACTTTGGATGCCAGGCATTCATCCTTCTTTTAGTTAATTTGTGGGTTCAAGAGAGGGATCAATTTTTTTTTTTTTAACAAAAGCAATTTTTAGGTATGTTTTATTTATGGTAGTTTTGTCAGATTAAATGTTTGTTCTGGTGAAGGAGTGCAGGTTTATTTAAGCCTGACCCTGAAGACAACAAAGTTGACCCTTTCATCTCAAGTTTCTATCTTCTGGGGCACAGGGAATATGAAGGGCTTTTATTAGCCACAGGATTCGGTAAGATGATGCACAGGAAATCCATGAGCAGGGATGTTCTTTTTGGAAGCCATCTTAGTCTCTTTTTCTTCAAAGCTGATCTGAAACTACTTCTTAGGGTGCCATCTTAGATTCATCAATTTATAAGAATGGGGCTAGGGAGAAAATGTGTACAGGATGGACCTTCAAAAAATAAAGCAAAGGCAGTATTAACATCCAGGCAACATGAGCCCATTGGTGTAGCAGTAGCAAGTCCATGTCTGCCATGGGGACAACCAACCACTGTGTGATTGGATTTGCATCCTAGACACTGGGTTAATGTTCATATATCAGTGCTGCCGTCAGCTGTGCTCAGAGAAGCTTCTTGATGTACTGATTGGCAGTGACTATAGACAATTCATAACTGCTTAAGGTAGTGGGAATAAATGACTGTTGAATATACAGCCTCCTTAAAGGTATGTACACACACACACACACACACACACACACACACACCTTTTACCACAGAGGACACTGTGGAAGAAGGGGAAAAAAGAATGTCAGGACAGACTGAGTGGTATGGAATGCTGACTTTCAGGCTTGATAGGGCTGTTGTTCTCTTGAACTCATAGCAGCTGTTATCTACACAAGATTGGGCCCATCACTACCTTGTCATGAAAAGCAGAGAGGCTCATGGGGTTTTACCCATCTCTGAAGATTTATTCATAACTAATGGTTGACAGGAGAGGGTGAGAAATTTTCTTCAGTGGTGTAGTCACTGGGAAGCTCCCCTCCATAGATGCTCACTCATTCAACATCAAAGTAGAAGGAAGGACAGTTGGGGAAGTAGGTTAGCAGGAAGTGGAGGAAGGCAAAGACGGTACTGCTGTGAAAATGATTTTGTACATAATGTATGAAACGTGTACATATGGATTTGCTAACATAAACCAATAAAATGCAATGACAAAAAGAGATGAAGGAAAGGGGAGATCAAAGTCAACAAAAGGCTGGTGCCAAGACGAGGGGGGCTAACACCCCAACTAATCCACATCCAAGCCCCACCCCCACCCAGAACTTAATGTAGCTGCTGTTCTGAGGATTTTCCTATATTTTCACATTTACAGTATAAATATGATTTCTGCCTGTACTGTTACATTCTTCAGCACCAATACTTTATTCTATTTGCATGGGATGTGGGATGATGGTATCCGTGATGGCTGCTTTGTGCTGAGTAGGATAAATCTGGGGATTCAGGGAATGGGAGATAAATATGAATCGTTCACTAGTTCTAGTTCACTAGTTGCGCGCACACACACAAACACACACACACACACACACACACACACACACACAGAGACATTCACAATAACCCCATCAAGAAATCACTCTCAGGCAGGACAAATCATGTTAAGGGCACTGTCTTGACCCTTCAAACAAAAAAGACTTCTTTGAATCACTTTGTAGAAGCAGAACTAAAACAGTAATCAACCTACCTCACCTTGTACAAGAATGGTAAAGTATGCATGTGCACGTGCATCTATGTATGCCTGTTTTACACTGGGTCATAAAGATGCCCTTATATGCTTTCTTTGAAACTATTTATTCTTTTGCTTTGTACAATCTAATCTTCAATCCAGACAGAACTTATTTCTGTCTCTGGTGTGAGTGAGGCAGTTAAGATTTACTTTTTCCCTCTGTGATTATCTAGTTGATGAACTCTGATAGTTGAATAACATTTTATCATATTCAACACAATATCACAGATTTCAGAAAAAGTCAACAAGACATGGAAACGAAAAGAAAGATTTGAAACAGATCTATTAAAAATGATATAAACATTAAATGTTGACACAGAACATTAGATGAAGACACAGAACAGTAAACTGGAGAAGTGCATTCCAAATTAGCAAATGCAAGCCACGTGTCTTGGTGCATGCCTTTAATCCAAGCATTATTGGGGCAGAGGCAGGAGGATATCTGAATTTGAGGCCTTTCTGGTCTACAAAGGGTTCCAGGACAGCTAGGGCTACACAGAAAAAGCTTGATTCAAAAAACCAAAAATAAATAAGTATAAAGTTAAATTTAAAAATACAAGTTTGGGTCTCAGTTGTGCTGCCAATGCAGTGTAACCTATGTCGGTCATCTTTCAACCTCAAGTGACCTCTCACCCTTGTAAAAAAACACAAAGAGCAGTATGAATAGTAGTAATTTTTATTTGCTTATCTAAGAGAACAAATAAATCTCATATACAATTATAGTTGTACAGATTTGTAACAGGCACTTAGAAGTTAAAAGCTGCTTTTGCTCAAAATCCTTGAGTTGGGCCTACAAGGTAACAAAAAGCAAGATAAAAGCCTGGAGTCTGTCATATTTCCTATCTATCTCCTTTAACTGTGGGTCAGCCACCTGCTTAATTTGCACAGAGGTATGTTAATCCACTCAAGAAGTAAAAAGCTTGTGATACCTAACTATCACTTCAAGGCTGAAGATACAAAGGTCACACAGTAATTGAATTGCCTCATTACCAACTTCATAAGTTCTCAGTCTACACCCCCAGAAAGGTCTTAAAGGTTTCCAGTCATGTCCTAAATCTGTAGTCATCTTGGATTGAAGAAACAGAAGAACCTCAAAGACAGGTCACTACATTATGAAATGATTCTCAGGAAGATAATCATGCTATGAAGACTGGCTTATCCCCTCAAGCATTAATGGCCTCTCTGAACCATTTCATTGAACAAGACTGAGATAACAACTAACCCCATGTAGTCATACTGACTCAATCTCCTTTTTCTGTTTTTTCTGATTAATCCCCTCTTTGACATGCTGGGACAGGTGACCAAGTCTCGTTTTTGGGGATGCCCAGTTGCACTGAAACACCAATAACAAATCTACATTGCTCAGTGTTTGATGATATGGCATTTGATATAATCAGACTGTAGGATGCATCCCTGATTCATTAAGCTACTCAACAGTATCTATTTCATGTCTTTATTTCCTTCCCCAAACCATGCATGTATAAAGAAGTTTCCTTTAGAAGGCACTAAGAATGGGATTGTTTTTTGAGGTAAGAGTCTTGCTATTCAGCTCAGGCTGGCCATTACTCATGATGTTTCTGCCCTAGCCTTCCATAGACAGGATTACAGGCACAGAGCACCATTCCACACTTATATCCTATTTTATAGAAGTTGAAAGCTATGATGGTTTTAAAGTTAAAAACTGTAAAGAATAAAAACAAAGACTATGTAAACAGATCATTCAGGAGCTCAGATCATTCAAAGTATTTATTTTGTGGTCCTTCAGAGAAGTTTGCCAACTTCCACTCTAAAGCATTATCCTTCCCAACATATTTTCCTTCTATTCCAGTTTATTTCTACAAACAGCGGCAAAACAATTTTTATAATACCCCAAAGTTTTAGGATGTCTACTTTTGTTTACCTTTTCAATCTAGAGCATGTTGAGTAGAGAGCAATGGTCCTATGTGCTTCCTGGCTGAGTGTCAGAGAGAATGACATAGCCGGCTTCCTCATTCTTACACTAAGACTTACCACTGCCCTTTGGTTGTTTCCAGCACACTGGCACCGGCTCTACTCAGCACTTTGTTACAAGCGCTAGCTGTTTTAATAAGGCAAGAAAAAATAATGGAAAGGTCTTTGGATTCAAAACAAGGAAGCCTCTTCATCTCCAACAAGGATAGAAAAATTCAGTTCAAGGGAAAGTCTTTTCAACTAATTCTGCTAGAATAACTTGGTATGAGTACAGCAAAACACAGAACTTATCACATAAACATTAATCAAACAATTAAAAACCAAAATGTAAAGGCTAAAGTCATAAAACATTTAAAATAAAACACAACCTTTACGACTTAGAGAGAGAGAAAAGTTATTTATGTAGGGTACAGCAATGCCTAGGAAGGAAAGGAATGAGAGTTTAGACTTCATAAAAAACGAAGACTTTCTCAAAAGACACGGTTGAGGCAAGCTGTAGACCAAGCCAAAGCTTGTTTAAATTCTTACCTTGAACTCATCTGAGATTTCAGACACAAAAGAAGATATCTGCTTCATAAGCCTGTCCACACTGCTCTCGCTTCCTGTTTTGAGCAATGTTGTAATAGCCAGGGTAGCAATGCTTCTGTTTGAGTCTGTGATTAAGTTCTCTAAGTCCAGATTGCAGGCAGTAACAGCAGAAGGGTGCTTCATTGCCACCTTGTACAAAGTAGCAAGAAAAAACAGAAACGGAACAAAACAAAACAAAAAACCAAAACCACATTGTTGTTGATAAAGGCCAGAAGCTAAGTTTCAATTAAGGTAAGAGACAATAGAAAGGGAACAGTGAGGTCAAAAGTAATCATTTTAGGTCAGGCATGGTGGGTGCCTGTACCCACATTACCTTCATAACAGTTTTCAATCTCTTTTATTATAGGTGGCATCTCCTTTCACAAGGATCTATTCTACTAGACATTAGAAACTTAAAAAAAAAAAGTTGATCAACATAGACTTTCTGTCATTTTGAAATCAATTCTGCAATTAAATAAACCCCTGCCCAACTGGATTACCCACAGCTGCTAAAATATGCCTGTCATTCTACATCTATGTTGTTCCATCTGTCTGTCTATCCCACATTGGGCTGATCCAAAATTCTGAAAATGCGAAAATATTCTGCAAATCATTGTCAGTAAAACTTGTTCAACATGAAAAAGATGACCCAGACTAATGAAAAAGTCTTTATCCATGCAACAAAGGGTTATATGTTTGTGCAGAAATCTTTGTGTATTTTAATGGTTGGGCACCGCTTCAGGCCCACTGAAGTTAATATCTAAGACATAGCATCACAAACACATGAATTCTAAGATACAACTGGTTTCAAGATTAGAGATGAGGAACTGGTAAAACTGCTCAATCCCTGTACTGGTTTGTATGGTTTTCGTTAACCACAAGTGGCTATAAGCATAGGTAGTATGACTGGAGTCACTAAGAAACTAAATTCCTTATTTAATTTTAATTAACTTAAGTGGACACTGGTGAATGGCCTCCATATTGAACAGTCTAACACCTGAATGTAAAGTACTCATAAATCAGAAATAAATTATCTTCCATGGACTAACAGTATAAATAGCTATGATTAAGGCCACAAGTACAGACGAGGTGCTACAGAGGTGAGGCCCATAGATCACATATTCTAAGCTTGAAGAGAAAGCCAAATGCTTTGTATTTTATGTTTCTGAATTAAATATACACGTCTATAGTTAAAGGGATACCTACCTTGTTGAGAGTCCTCACAGCTGCATATCTCAAGGCTGGTTTAGGAGAGCTACAGAAAAGTTGAAGAACTGGAAAAATAGAAACAGAAAAATCACGGTGGATACTGTTCACCAGATGAAAATTATAGTGTGTAACAATCATGTTCATTCTGTGTATCAGGAAATTAATCACTGCATCAAAACTCCATGTGAACACGGTATCATCAAAAATAGAAAACAAAGCCCTTTTTTCAGTTATAAAACTTTAATAGAAAACAAAATTTGCTTTTTTCCTCTAAAAACTAATATCCCAGTTAATATTTGCACTTAAATAAGAGAAAATAAGAGAAATAGTGCTAGTTATGAGAGCAAATGTGTTTTCTAAACATTAAAGAAAGCTGAAATCATTAGCGAGCATCTTTACTCACCGGGCAGTCTTGGCCCTAAACTCACTCTTAATACCTACTCTGCAAACCCATTGATTTAAAAAACATACGAGCGTAAACAAAGGACAGCTATCAAACACAACTGACCTGAGACGGCAGGTGCCAGCTCTCTCGCAGTACAGTTGGGAAGATGAATAATGGCAGAAGCAGCTTCATAAATAACCATTTCGTGTTTATTTCGCAAGCAGCTCTCAATGAAATCAAAGAGTGGACTTTCATGACTGCCAATAAATGTACACAGATCATGTCAACATATCAATTAGCAGGTAATAATCACAATGGTTAAAAGTACTGAGATAAAAATGGTTAAAGAGATTGAGATATATTTCTGGAACGCAGGATAAAAGACCAGTGAAAAGTCACTCTTTAAAAAGCAATGAAAAAATTGTCAAAACTATTTGTTTTTGAAACTTTTAAATTTAACTAAGGTCTTGTAAGTGAGCAATTACTGAAGAAAACCATGGATCTCGGTTAAGAAGGGTGAGCTTTCTGGAGCTTTGACTTGCTGGATTCCTAATTTCCATACCTTCTTTCTAGATCACTGTAGCTCTGGAAATGTCAGCAGTCTTACAGAATCAGTTTATGTCAGCAAGTCAATTATGTTACATATAACATTTAAAGATGTAAAATTTGAAAAAAAATGTAAAAATTGAAAACTACATAATTATTCTTCTAACCAAAAATCACAAGACATGCAAATAAACAGTAAAATAAAAGACTGCCCTAATTCAAGAGAGAAAGGTAGTCACCAGCAATTATTCCTGAGAAAGCCTAGACATTAGACTTACAACACAAACACTTTGAGTCAACTAATACAAACATGTTCAAAGAACTAAAGGAAACTATATCTAAAAAGTTGAATAAATCTGTAAGTATGAGGGATTATAACTGATTTTTAAGAAAGTAAATAAAAGCAGAGATTTGGAAAAAGCAACGATTGGAATGAAAGATTAATCGAGGAGGTTCGATTGCCAGCAAACAGAGATAACCAGCAGAGGGACATAAAGAAAAACAGGAAGATATGAACAAGGTCTGGAGACCTGTGCAGCATGAACACGCATGTCAATTCCACAGAATAAGAATCCTACAAGGAAAGAGACAAGGTAGAAACAATGACTAAAAATCTCTACACTGATTAATCAAAACCAAGTCTACATGCCAGAGAAGCTCAACAAATCACAAGCAGGATAAACATACAGAAATACAATGTTGTGAAATATTAAGTACATAAGTGGTCAGAAGAATTCTGACAACAACAGGGTAAAAACAAACAAACAAACAAACAAACAAACACATCAGACTTTATAGAAATCAACAGACTTATAACGAATGGCTGATTTGGGAGGAGTTAACCCTATGGACAGCACTGGCCTGCCTCTCTGCCACTTCCCCTCCCAGGCATAGAATTAGAGGACACAGAAGCTTCTAACTCTTCATTATTTTATTCATTCTTTCTGTCACTTTCCTTAATTTTACTCTTTATAATATTTCATGTCTTTATACTTTTCTTGTTCTGATATTTTAGTATTTTACTTTAGTTCCATTTTTTTTTTGTTTCTATGCCTCTTACCTTTAGATAGTTTTTTCTATATTTCGTAATCTGAAATATTTTTCTAATGTTGCTGTCTGTTCCTATCACATCCCGTCCCCTTTTCATTAAATCTTTTTCATTATTTAAAGAGAAAACTCCCTCCTTTTACTTCGTTCATCATTAATTTTATCTTGACTAAGTTTTAAATTCATTATTTTATTATACATTACTTTTGCCATTTTCCTTTCTATTGTCACTTAAGATGTAGTAATAAGTGACTTTAGTTTTTTCCTTTGTTTTCAATAATTTATTTTTTCACTTTACGTTTCAATCGCAGACCCCCTCCCTGTTCTCTTCCTAGTCTTCCCTTTACAAAGCCTTTCCCCTTTTACCCCCCCTCCTCTGAGAAGGGGAAGCCCCCCATGGGGTACTACCCCATCCTTGGACATCTAGTCACGGCAGGACTATAATTTCTTTTAACTGTAGTTTCAAAAGCTTTACTTTACTTTAAATTATGCGTATGCACATGGTCATGTACATAAGACTGTAGGTATGCAGAGGTCAGAGGCACTGGATGCCCTGGAAGCCAACAGGCAGCTGTGAGCTGTCTGATGTGATGCTGCAGACCAAACTCCTCTGGAAGAGCAGCAGACATGCGCTGAACCACTAGGCCTCTCTCCAGCCCCTTTGCATGTATTTTAATATATTGTCTCTTTTGGTGTTATGCTATTATTACAGTTCTCTGTCCTCTGTGAGTAGAGTCCTTAAGAGAAGGCTGCTTACTAAGAGCTCACTATGAAGGAACTACCATCTCAACAGATGAATAACCTGAATCATAAACATGAAAACACAAAGCAGTGTGGCTTCTCTAAAAGTTTGCAATGCTTTAATAACTGAACCTAAAGATACTGAAACGGTTAAAAAGTCAGAGGAAATATTTTTCAAGTCTGATTTTAAAAATGACCAATGAGGGGCTACTGCAATGGCACTGTGAGTAAGAGCTCTCGTTCTGCAAGCACAAGGACCTGAGTTGGAAGCCTTGGCACCCACATAAAAAGCCAAGCATGCTGCACAAATCAGGATTGGGGACAGAGACACACTTGGGAGTTTCTGGCTCAGTGAAAGATCCTGTCCCAAGGGAGTAAGTAAGGCAAAGAGTGATAGAGGAAGACATTTGACAGCTTGCCCTTAGCTTCTGTATACAAGCTCACATCCTTATATTCATGTGCTTGCAAGACAGACATAAACATACACACTCACAGAGAAAGAGAGAGATTGATAAGAAGGTTCAAATACGAGATGAGAGGATATGTCAATATGATACCTGTACCAAAAAAAAAAAAAATTCAACAATTTGGACTAGAAATTCAGTAACTTGAATAAAAGAAATCAGCCAAAAAAATCTTAAAAATAAAAAACTCAGTCAAATGGAAACTCTCACTAGAAAGTATCAGCAACAAACTAGACCAGGTGTGAGAAAAGCTATCAGGAGTTGGTGACAAGTGAGGAAATCTATACTCAGTTAACAAAAACAAAATCCAGAAATAAGGAAAATAGCATTCAAGACCTGTGGTGCACTATTAAGAGACCAAGCCAACCAATCTAGTGTGCAGAAGGAAAAAACAAAAACAAAAACAAAAACAAAAACAACCCAGACTAAAGTGACTGAAAATTCATTCAGAAAAATTAGAGCAAAAAACTTCTCAAATCTAGAAAAAGTCATGGACATACCACATGAGGCAGAGAAAATCCCAAATAGAGCCAGATAAATACTTTTATGCATTATAAAATTCCAAAATCACAGAATACTGAAAATTTCCAGAAAGAAATGCAGTGTTACTTAAAAAGGGAAACCCATCAAAACAATAGGATATGTCACAAAAGAATCCCGGAAGGCTAAGAGAGACAGACTGATGTATTTCAAGCTTTGAAACAAGACCCAGTGCTAAGCCAGACAACAATATCCAGGGAAATTATCCTTTATAACTGAAGCAGAAATAAAGACTTCTCATAGGTATAAATTATAGCAAGTCATAACCACTACACTAGCACTGCTGAATATAATTAAAGAAATACTACATACAGCAGAGGAATAAACACATACACAAACATGAAAGCCCAAGAAAGAACAAGTCTCACTGAAAGAATAAACAGCAGAGAATAGGAAGAAACCAAACACAATTAGCTCTGTAAACTAGCAAACATATAAAGATGGAAAAAGTTAGCATATCTCTCTCATAATATTAAATTTAAAGTATTAACTTGGAACATAGGTCAGCTGAATTGATTAAAAAGCAAAATCCAACTGTTTGCTGTCTATAAGAAACTCACCTTACTAGCAAAGACTGAAAGAGAAAAAATGGAAAATTATATTCTAAGTAAACAAAACAAAAATAAGCTAGAACAGCTATACTCATACCTGACAAAGCAGACTTCAAGTCAAATTTAGCCCAGAATACAGTCATGTCATACTAATAAAGAGATAACCATTAAGAATCTATCATGATTATAAATATGTAGGCATCAAATGCCAATGCAACCAATTTCACAAAACACAACTAGACATGAAGGGATAGACAAGCCCAGATATAACAACAATGGACACTTACTTTAAAAATCTCACTCTCGCTGAGTGTGGTGTTGCATGCCTTTAATCCCAACACTTGGGAGGCGGAAGCAGGTGGATCTCTTTGAGTTGAGGCTAGCCTGGTCTACATAATGACTTCCAAGGATCGAGAGATACCATGCCTCAAAGAGAAAAAAAAGTCTCATTCTCATTAATGGACAGCTATATCATTCAGCCTGACCTAATCTCACCCCCCAAAGAAAGTTGGAGTTCAATTGCACTGTAAAATAAATGGATTTAACTGACATTTTCCAGACTATTTTATCTATGGAATACATACTCTTCTCAGCAGTCTATGAAACTTTCTCCAAAGTAGATGTAGATCACATTTTGGATAATAAAACAAGTTTTAACACACACACACGGGGGGGGGATATGAATATTTCATAGGGGCTAGAGAAATGGCTTAGTGGTCAAGTTAATGTCAAATTAACTAACTCCAGTCCCAAGAGATTCAACAGCTTCTTCTGGAATCTATGTGCACTTGGACATATATGTGCACATATACACCTACATACATAAAAATGAAATAAAATACATCTTTAAAAAAAAATTTCTTGTTTACCTGACCTGGATTTAACTTTGGTTAACAGTGTTATCTGTCTAGAAAATCATCCATTTCATTAAAAACTCAAGAAGTTAAACACAAATAACCCAAATAACCCAATTAAAACAGAGAATGCACAACAGAGGACTCTCAAATTGCCAAGAAGCATTTAAAGAAATGTTCAAAGCCCTAAGTTATCAGGGAAATACAAAACAAAACAACTTTGAGATTCCATCTCACAATGGCTGAGACCAAAAACTCAAGTGACAGTGAAAGGACAATATAAACCCCATTTGTCCCCACTTAAGGATCCCATTTGTCTTCATTTAAGGACTAGGCCTGATTTTAAAAAAAGCAGTAAGGGACCAGCTTCAGGAATAGATCGTGAGTCCCAGACCCCAGCTCCAGGAACAGACCATAAAATCCAGAACAAGATCATAAAACCCTCTCCCAAAGAACAGTCTGGGGATAGCCACAAAAATGGGGAAATGTCTTATCTCAGAACTGGCCATCTGCTGCTCCAGTGTAGGGGAATGCCAGGACAGGAAGATGGGAGTGTGGGGGGGGGGCACCCTCATAGAGGCAGGGGCAGGGAGGGATGCGATAGAGGGGTTCTGAAGGGGAGACCTGGAAAGGGGAAAACATTTGGAATGTAAATAAAGAAAATATCCAATTTAAAAAAAAAAAAAAAAAAAAAGGATAGGCCATCTGCACTGGGCAGTCCTATTTCATCACATAATTGAATGCTTATGACATAAAAATGTAGACCACTGATCACCTGTGACCTCCCAGCACCCACCAGTGAAATTTTAGTTTACCTAATCCTTCTAGAGAGTTTCCCCAGTTCCCTGTAAGAAGGCCTGCATGCTTTTATCTGGGGTCACCATTTCAAAGAATGGTTGACCCACGCATACAGGTTGTTTCTGCAGAATAAACACTCTTTGTTTTTGCATACTATCTGAGTCTGGGGTCTTCTTTCAGCGATTTTCAAACCCTTCTAAGAGCACTTGCTAGTGAGGCTGTAGAGCAAGGAGAACATCCCTCCATTGCTGGTGAGAGTGCAAATGTGTACAACCACGTTGGAAATCAATTTGGCAGTTTCTCAGAAAACAGGGAATATTCTCTAAAGACACAACTATATCACTCTTAAGCATATACCCAAAAGATGCCCCACGATACCACAGGGACACTTGCTCATCGAGCAGCTTTCTTTGTAATAGCGGAATCAGGAAACAACCTAGATGTCCCTCAACTAAAGAATGGATAAAGAAAATGTGGTACATCTACACAATGAAATATTATTCAGCTATTAAAAATAATGAATTTTACAGGCAAATGTATGGAATTTGAGAATATCATCCTGAGTGAAGCAACCCAGACCCAAAAGGACATGCATGGTATGTACTCACTTATAAGTGGATATTAGCTGTAAATTCAGGAGACCCATGCTACACTCCAAAAGACCCAAAGAAGCCCAAGTAAGGATGCTTGAATCTCACTTAGAAGGGGGAACAAAATAGTTGTAGGAGGTAGACAGAGGAAGAGAAATGGGTGAGAGAGGGGATGGGGAGAGAAGTGGGGGTGGGAATTCAGGATCAAGTGTGGGGGGGGTATCTCGAGGACATGCCAGAGACCTGGGATAGGGGAGGCCCCCAAGAGTCAAGGGGTGACCTTAGCTATAACTCACAGCATTGGGGAGATGGAACTTCAAGAGGCCACTTCCTGTAGCAGGAACCCCAGTGAAGCAACAGGGACATCAAACTACTGACAAAACTTTCTTTGTGACAGAGAATCTCTACAGGAAGCTTTGCTGGTTGTCCTGGAACTCACTATGTAGACTAGGCTGGCCTCAAGCTCACAAAGATTCACTCTCTTCTGCCTCTCAGTGCTAGGAACCAAGACACAAGCAACCATGCCCAGCTTAAAAAAAAAAATTTTTTTAAGTGACAAAAATTTCTAGCCAAAATTTATCTTGTCTAAAAGAAATGCAGGGACAGAGGATAGGGCAGTGACTGAGCCCTGCCTGGTCTTGGTGGACACAGAGTGACATGATTCCTGCCCCTGGGACAGAGTCCTATGTGAGCCTCCAAGAGTGTGAATGGCTGCTGTGGGCATAAGGATTGTTTGTACAATAATGTACAGATTTCACATTCCCCCAAGAAATGTCCTCCCTGCTAATGTTAATAACTCCGTGATAATTAGAAACAGCCAACAGTCCAGGAGGTGAAGGCGTGGCTATGTCTCAGCAAAATGGCAAACTCTGGGACTTTCAGGAAAGCCCTTAAGGTTATGGGAAAGAACTCTAAATTACATGCGTTCAAAAATATATAATTTCTCACCTATGTAAAACATAAGGATACAATATGAATTATATGAGGGGCTTCATGAATATAAAGGAACAAAAGCATCTATGTCATGAGCCAACTTGTTAGACAATTACTAAGGAAGGAGATAAAGAGATTTAGGGAGCAGTGATCACAGGAGATTCCGCCCAGCTAAGCTTTTTTGTTTATGCTTACAAAGGCAGATAGATTGATGAGTTCAGGATCATCCTAGGACAGAGCTAGTTGGTCCCATCCAACTAGCTTATAGTCTGTGCTTAACGAAGGTAGACATATCTCTGAATTCTTTTACAATGTTAAGGAAAAAAAGTATGCTTGCTGTTTCCTAAGAATTAAAAAGCTGAGATGCTAATTCATAAGATAATCAAAAGGAAAATCTGGAGTAAATGACTGGATTGATGTGTAAAATAAAAGACTGGACCTGTGTTCTGCAAGAGATGAGCTATCCAGAGAATTTTTTAGGATAAAAAGAGAGAACTGCTTGGAGAACTGACACAAGTAAGCAGAGCATGGACAGAGAGATCTCTCAGAATAGCAAGCAAGCAGAATAGAGACAGAGAAATCTTCAGAGAGAAAGGAGAACATAGAGAGAAGCAGGAAGAGCTGCATCAAGCAGAACACAGGTTGTCAGCTTGGAGCCACGATTGACTTCGAGTCATTCTTCTCTTCACTCTCAGACACCCCTTCTCTCAGAGCCCCTCTCCAAGCTGAGGCTTGTCTTTGGCACTGGCCCAACTACAGACCCACCCCATGGGAAAGCACCAATCCCTGACACTATTAATGATACTCTGTTATGCTTGCAGAAAGGAGTCTAGCAAAACTGTCCTCGGAGAGGCTCCACCCAGCAGCTGACTCAGACAGATGCAGACACTCACAGCCAAACAGTGGATGGAGCTTGGGGATTCTTTTGGAAGAGGTGGGGGAAGGACTGAGGGCCCCAATGGGGATAGAAAATCCACAGGAAGACAGAACTACCAACCAAAGAATATACAGGGGCTGGACCTAGCTCTCCACAACTCTCGCTCATATGTAGCAGATGTGCAGCTTGGTCTTCATGTGGGTCCTGAACAACTGGAGGGGGGTTATCCCAAAAGCTGTTGCCTGTATGTGGGATGTTTTTCTAGCTGGGTTGCCTTGTCTGGCCTCAGGGGGAGAGTATGTGCCAGGGTAGGGGATACTCAGGGGTGCCTCTACCCTCTCAGATGACAAGGGAAGGGGGGAGTGGGGGAGGGATGTGGGAGGTGGTGACTGGGAGCGTGGGCAGTGATTATGATGTAAAGTGAATAAAAAAATTCTTGTATCGTACTGATCATAATGGGATAAAATTAGTATCACAAGAAACTATAGACACCATATAAACACATGAGGATTGAATATGCAAACTACGTTTGCTATATATAAAGTATGGTTTTTAAAAAAGTAAAGAAATCCCAGAAACAAGTGAAAATAAAACCACACTTCATTAGATGTTTTTGTATATAACAAAGGCAGAAGAGGTAAGCTTATTGTGATGAGTGCACACATTAACAAGTCAAGAGAATTCTCTGATAATCTTTTAGTGATGAACCTCAAAGTCTTAGGAAAAAAACAGAACAAGCCAAACAAAATTAGTAGATAAAAATAAAATAAGAAAACATAATAGAGCAGGGTAGAAATTAATGAAATGAAGACCATAAGAGGATCAATAAAACAGTTGCTTTTTTGAACAGATAAACAAGACTGACAAATGCTTAGGCAAACTGACCAAAAGAAAGACTCAAATTAATAACATTAGAGGCAAAAGGGGTGAAGGACTATTACAACAAATATTCACTGAAATCCAGAGGCTCACTAAGAAGTATTCGGAAGAATTATCTTCCAGTAAACTAGAAAACCTATAGGAAATGAATTGTTGACAAAGGTGCCAAAGTGCCTATTGGAGAAAAGAATGGCCTCATCCATACAGGGTGCTAGGAAGCTGGATATGCACATGGCAAAGACTGAAATACAATCTTTACCTTCCACCCTGCATAAAAGTCAACGTGGAATTGACTGAAGACCTTAATGTAAGGCCTGAAACTACAAAAGGAGAGTATAAACATTTCAAGATAGGGGCAGGCACAAACTTTCTGAGTAAGACTCCAACAGCTCAGGACATAAAAGCGAGGCCTGATGAACATCAGATTAAGCTCCTGCACAACAAAGGCAACAACAAACTGAAAAGATTGCCTGCAGGATGGGAGACAAGCTTTGTCAGGTCTTCATCAGGCAGGGCATGAATAACTAGAATAAAAAGAATAAAAAGGAATAAAAAGCTGAAAAATTTAAAATAGTAAATAGAGCAGATAGTTCTCAGAAGCAGTACAACATATTTAGATCAAATGTTATTTAGCATGTTAATATACATTAATTATTACAAACAACATTAAAACAAACAATTAGGACTGGAGGGCATAGCCTCAACTGAATAAAGTAGATCTTTAAAGATCTACACTACATCATGCTTAGTCAGTTTTCTGCAAAGGTTTCAGACACAGAAGCTTTCTTTCACCATTTCTACTCACTACCACACTAAAAGCTTGAGGTAATGAAACAGGCACAGCACAAAACACAGGTGAGTCTAGAAACAAAGAATTGTTCACTAGTAATATGATTTTATACACAGAAAATCCAAAGTAGTACACAGATGCAGAGGACAAGAGAGAGACAGAGAAAGCAAGAGAGAACAAGGCAGGGGGTTGTGGGGAAGAGAGGAAGAGGGAGTGAGCGTACGTGTACTAGCTAGGAGCATAACAAGTTTAGAAACTATAAGATTAACATAAAAAACAACTATATTTCCGGCTTTCTGCTCATCCCTGTTCCAGAGACAGCCGCATCTTCTTGTGCAGTGCCAGCCTTGTCTCGTAGTGAAGGTCTGTATGAACAGATTTGGCTGTATTGGGCACCTGGTTACCAGGGCTGCCTCCTGCTCTACACTTTGCAAGGTGGAGATTGTTGCCGTCAATGACCCCTTCATTGACCTCAACTACATGGTCTACATGTCCCAGTATGACTCTACCCATGGCAAATTCAACGGCACAGTCAAGGCTGAGAATGGGAAGCTTGTCATCAATGAGAAGCCCATCACTATCTTCCAGGATCCCGCTAACATCAAATGGGGTGATGCTGGTGCTGAGTATGTCGTGGAGTCTACTGGTGTTTTCACCACCATGGAGAAGGCTGGGGCCCACTGGAAGGATGGGGCCAAAAGGGTCATCATCTCTGCCCCTTCTGCTGATGCCCCCATGTTTGTGATGGGTGTGAACCATGAGAAATACAACAACTCACTCAAGATTGTCAGCAATGCATCCTGTACCACCAACTGCTTAGCTCCCCTGGCCAAGGTCATCCATGACAACTTTGGCATCGTGGAAGGGCTCATGACCACAGTCCATGCCATCACTGCCACTCTGAAGACTGTGGATGGCCCCTCTGGAAAGCTGTGGTGTGATGGCTGTGGGGCTGCCCAGAACGTCATCCCTGCATCCACTGGTGCTGCCAAGGCTGTGGGCAAGGCCATCCCAGAGCTGAACGAGAAGCTCACTGGCATGGCCTTCTGTGTTCCTACACCCAACATATCCATTGTGGATCTGACATGCCGCCTGGAGAAAGCTGCTACATATGATAATATCAAGAAGGTGGTGAAGAAGGCATCCAAGGGCCCACTGAAGGGCATCCTGGGCTACACTGAGGAACAGGTTGTCTCCTGCAACTTCAGAAGCAACTCCCAGTCTTCCACCTTCGAGCAAGAGAGAGGTCCTCCATTGCTGAGGAGTCCCTGTCCCAACTTGGCACCAACACTGATCATCTCCCTCACGATTTCCATCCCAGACCCCCATAATAACAGGAGGGGCCTAGGGAGCCCACCCTATTCTCTTGAATACCATCAACAAAGTTCGCTGAACCCACAAAACAACAACAACAACAACAAAACAACTATATTTCCATCCGGGAATGAACGTGATGAAACAATTCCATTCCCAATAGCCTAAGAATGAGCGAAGGGGCCAGTGAGACAGCTAGGGGGTAGGGGTAGGGGTAAGATACTTGCTGTCAAGTCTGTCAATTGATTCCCCAGGACCCATATGGTAGAATGCGAGTACCAACTCTTGTGAGTTGTCCTCTCTGACTTCTATATACACACAAATTAAATATTTTAAAAATTAATTAAATAAAACTATCACTATTTTAAATTGAAAATAATAAAATCTTTTTGAGGACTTTAAATGAAGAAAGGGACCCTGTCCATGCTCTAAAACTACGTATTACCAAGACGGCAACACTCCCATATGGATTGATTTAAAATTCACCTATTATTCCAGCCCAGTACAAATCCTACCAAAATGCCAGCAGGTTTTGCTGTAGTAATCCAAAGCTTGTTCTAAAATAGACATGGATAAGCAATGAATTCCAAAACACATTTTCCAGATTCACATCTTCCTATAAACCTGGAGATGTGGGACCATGAAAGACAGCCTAGTTTCTTATTGAGCTAAGGTTTAAAACCCCGGAGCCCCAGTAGGGGCTCCCCAGAAGGGGACAACCATATAAGGGATGGGAGGCGTTTTGCCATGCTCCTGGGCCCCAGGCTCCTGACACAGATTGCAGCTCTCCATTAGGTATGTGACCATCAGTCATGTAGTCCCAAGCCCCTCTACAGATAGAGGTGTGGTCACATAGCCTCAAGACATCTCCATTTTAATAAGGTACCTAGAGGCTTAGCCAATAAACTCCCCTTCCCCTTCCCAGTAAAAGGTATTTTAACCTCAGGCTCGCCCTGACGTTGGGGGTACAGTTTCACTCATCACCACTCTCCACCATGACAATAAACACCCTAGAAACATGGACTGTCTCTCTTCATTGGGATCTTCTGTGGGGAACAATGGAATAGGACTTCATCTAAAGAGCCATGTCTAGTCTCCCGCAGAAGGCCTCAGTGCTCCCAGACACGGCCTCTATCAAACCAAACCAGCTAGCCAACAACAAGCCAAAGACTCGTCCATGGCGGGACCCAGCCAGGCTCCTCCCTGCCTTTCCCCCTGGGCCCAGGGCTAGATCCGGCCCTCGGGCCCCCACTCTGTTCTCAGCTCTTCCCAGGCATCCAGTGGCACCTGGGATGCCCAAGAGCCTGGGAACCAGATGAAGCTGGCTCTGTGAAATCCCCAGGACCCCAGGCAGTGCTCCCCAACCCCCAGGCGGTGTCCCGAGACTTCTCACAGCCAGACACCCGCCTGGTGTGTCACGCCTCTCCCAGAGGCCCAAGCCCTGGGGTGGACTCAGGACCTCCCTCACACCTCCACATTAACCCAACATGGAGCAATCATGACAAATGAAGAAAACTGGGAGTTTCATCACATGGTCAGCTGACTTCCCAAAGGGGAGATAATTTAAAGGAGAAAAGATGAGGTTTTTACTAACTGGCACTGGGGAAATTAGTATCTATATATTTTTAAATGAATGTACACCATTATGCGCATACGCAGAACTTAACTCAGAACGGATGACAGTCTTAAAGGTTGCAAACTAAAACTATTAATACCACTAGAAAAACACATTGAGAAAATCACTGAGATCTTGAACTAGGCAGCTATTGGACACAGCACCCAAAGCATAATCTCTCAGAAAGGTGACAAAACAAACTTTATCAAAATGTTAAAGCTCCCAGGGACTAAACCACCAACCAAAGAATATACATGGAGGGCTCCATGGCTCCAGCTGTATATGTAGCAGAGGATTACCTTATCTAGCATCAGTGGGAGGGGAGGCCCTTAGTCTGGTAAAGGCTGGATGCCCCAGCGTAGGGGAATGCTAGGGTGATGAGTTGGGAGTGGGTGGGTGGATGGGGGAGCACCCTCACAGAAGCAGGGGGAAACGGGGTGGGATAAGGGGTTTTCAGAGGGGAAACTGGGAAGGGGGATAACATTTGAAATGTAAATAAATAACCAATACAAATTATTTTTAAAAATGTTAAAGAAAGAAAAGACAAGTAACATGTAAAAGTTGAATATAAAAGTGTTTGTTAACATTTTGGGGGTACAACAAGAGACATACTTGTCTGTAGATTTCTTACGAAATTGTCAAACTTTGTTATCTGAGTTATCACAAAAGAAGAAGAAGGAGGAAGAGGAGGAGGAGGAGGAGGAAAAAAGAAAGAAAGAAAAAAGAATGGAGAATGGGTAAGGAAGTCTTCCAAACACAACAACTCTGTTAGGTGACGCAAGAGATTGGAATGACTTATACTTAATAACACTAACACAATGGGAAGAAAGCAGCAAAGCAAACACACATTTGAAAACAAAGTAATGACTAGAATTAGGAAAGGGAGACTAGGAGCAGGGGAAAGGCTCCATAGAGCTACCAGAATGGCTATAAAAACAGTCTCTGCTCAACAGACACAGCAGGCACACAGGTCCACCTGGGACCCCAGCACTCAGAAAGCAGAGACAGAGCACTGGATACTTAGTGGGAGCAACCTGAAAGATGAAGTGATCAGCAGACATCACACACTGATGAACAGACACAACACTGGTATTCTCACGGGCATGTAAATGTATGGAACTTTGTAAAATCATCTTCTGTTTCCTTTAAAATTAGACACAGCAAGTAGTCCACATATTCTATTTACAAGAATCTTCCCATGAAAATAGAAAATATATATTCATATGAAGATTTGTATTTGCCTATCAATAGTATTCATAATAGAAATATAAGCAACCCAAATGACCACTGATTGATAAATCCTGTTGCAATCAAGTAAACCACTAACTATCAAGCTAGGGAAAACAGCATGATTATGATGCCATTAGTAGGAAATGTCTACACAGGCACAGGGCAGCTCAAGGGCTGAGGGGCAGTAGGGACTAATGTCAGGTACAAGTATAAGCAGCTTTAGAAGGTGTTGGAAACATTCTAAAGACAGATTGTGCTTGTGGTTGGAGAGATGCTTCATTTATTATTAAATCATACAACTGCATGCTTAGTGAATGAATTTTATAATCTGTAAATTAATCTCAATAAAACTGTTAAACAATACCTAATATTGAGCTGAACACAGCTGGTACACATCTGTAATCCCAGCACATGAAAGGAGGAGGCAGCAGAACTGCTAGGAATCCTAGGCAGGCCTAGGCTATAAAATGAGTCCTTAATTAATAAACAAACATATTACATTAGTTGATCAAAATTTAAAATATTAAAATCATTTTATATATAACAATGCTGAGAAGGAAGTCTAATTGTTCCAAACAAAAATATTAATATTCATTTACTAAAAGTTATCAAGAGCAACAAACTTTTAAAAAAGTTATTTATCATTATTAGTGTGGATGCATATTATATGTGGGGGGGGGAATGAATGAACGAATGTGTATGTACATGTGTGGAGATCAGAGAACAATGTCTAGAGTTGGTCTTCTCTCTCCATTATGGGCTCTGGGAACTGAACTAAAAGGCTTGCATGGCAAGTGACTTATTCACTAAGCCGTATCATCAGGCCAAACAAATTGCTTTGCTATCTTGATAGCAAATTCTACTCTATAGAATTGGTAGACCTAGATCATGTTCTTTTATGCATTTACAATATTCTTTTATATGGATCTTTCTTATTCCTAAGTGGTATCCAAATTACCTGCTTTCAATTCTCTTCAACCAACTAACACTGATCACACACTCTCACATAACAATACTACAAAATTCTTTTATTTCTTTTGGGGGAGGTAGCTCTTAAGACAAGATCTCACTCTGTAGCCCACGCTGGCCTCAAACTTGCACTCCCCCTAGCTTCTTCTGCCTTAGTTCTGGCAATATAGGAATGAGCCATCACACCTAGCTTGTATTTTAATAGTGAATAAATTCAAAGCAATTTCTACATTTTAATATTATCCTTCATAAATTCTACTATATTCAAAATATCATTCAAGAAACTAGCAGAAAGACTTATATCCAGTAGCCCTAAAACAGTTTCTAATATCCTACTGGATACTGTCCTGGTTTGCTTTCTACTGCTGTGATAAAACACTGACCAAAAGCAACGTGGGGAGGAAAGATTTATCTCATCTTACACTTCCAACAGTCCAGACTAATCTGTAAGCTCCAAGCTACTGAAAGATCCTATCTCAAAAAAATTAAAATGAATAGCACCTGTATGAAGTTAATCTATTGCTTCCATGTGCATACATACCTGTGTGCACATGCAACTACACACATATGCACTAAGAACACACATACACAGCTGCCTTCATACATACACATATACACAACAAGAGACTATAATCAGTGGGTTATTTTCTTTACAGAAATTGTGCTAATCTTCACATTCATTTTATCATGTCTTTTTTTCCTTGAAGCAGTATTTTAAAAGATGAAGACATATGGATAGACTTCATTCCCGATAAAATGTTTTAGGATATCTTATAACTAAATTTTCTGTACAATCCTTTGTTGGCTGCATATTAAATAATAATGGAACTGATGTCTTGTTTCCTTGTGCACACGTGCAAGTATTCCTCTGTGGAATTCTTAAAAAGCAATTTCTAGATTATAGGCAAGAAATGTATATGAGGCATGCAAATGACACTCCAAAGTATCTGTTCTGTTTTAGATTCACAGCAATGCTGTGTGAGAATATTTGCATTCTAGCCAAGATTTGATACTGAAAAAATTAAATATTTTGCCAATCTGATGATAGCTGAAAAAATAGTATTTTATTTTGATCCATATGTTTCTAATTAATAGTGAGATAAAACTTTTTTAAAAAATATCTATTGCAAAATCTTTGTAATAGTAAGACATATTGACTTTACTTACTGAAAAGTTGTAAAATCACTTGTATACAATTTGCTTTTATTTTTTGAAACATGGTCTTGCTATGTAGCAGTTGGCTAGCCTCTCAAGTGTTGGGATTATAAGTGAGTACTACTATACCTACCTCCTTTCTTCTCTCTCCTTTCCCCTCTCTCTCCACTGTACACTGATCTAGAACAAATGGGTAATGGAGCAGACAGAGCACCTAATATTACTTCAGTTTGCGCTGTAGGAGTTTCTTTCTGTGCATAATGTTATACCAGTTAGATTTATGAGTCCTACTTGGCTGTCAACACAGGGAGTAACTGGGACCAGCAGGATCCAGGGACTCAGGAACCCTGCCGGACCAGTGGCACAGGTTCCTTCCAATCTGGGCTGGTGCTCTGAGCAGATCCTGGGTGGGAACTCCTCAACCAGTCCCAAAACACCCAGAGGAAGCTCAACTCCCAGGTGCTCTAACACACCCAGGATCACAGGATCACAGGATTCCAGAAGCTTAGTCACACCAGGATCTCAAGGTCGAAGAGGCAGCTTGACTCCCAGGATCTCTGTCACACCCAGGATCTCAGGATCCCAGGATCCCAGAGACAGCTGAGGAGTTCTGACACAACCAGGATCACAGGAAGGACAGGCTCCAGTCAGAGAGAGGGAGGGCAGGTAGCACTAGAGATAACCAGATGGCAGGAAGCAGGCGCAAGAACATAACCAACAGAAACCAAGGTTACCTGGCATCATCAGAACCCAATTCTCTCACCATAGCAAATCCTGGATATACCATCACACCATAAAAGCAAGATTTGGATCTAAAATCACTTTTCATGATGATGACAGAGGACTTTAAAAGGTAAAAAATAACTCCCTTAAGGAAATACAGGAGAACACAGGTAAACAGCTAGAAGCCCTTAAAGAGGAAAAACAAAAATCCCTTAAAGAATTACAGGAAACCACAACTAAATAGGTGAAGGAATTGAACAAAACCATACAGGATCTAAAAATGGAAACAGAAAAAATAAAGAAATCACAAAGGGAGACAACTGGGGGGACTGAAAACTTAGGAAAGAGATCAGGAGTCATAGATGCAAGCATCACCAACAGAATACAAGAGAAAGAAGAGAGAATCTCAGGTGCGGAAGATACCATAGAAAACATGGACACAACAGTCAAAGAAAATGCAAAATGCAAAACGCTCCTAACACAAAACATCCAGGAAATCCAGGACACAATGAAAAGACCAAACCTAAGGATCATAGGTATAGAAGAGAGTGAAGATTCCCAACTTAAAGGGCCAGTAAATATCTTCAACAAAATTATAGAAGAAAACTTCCCTAACCTAAAGAGATGCCCAGGAACATACAGGAAGCCTACAGAACTCCATATAGACTGGACCAGAAAAGAAATTCCTCCTGTCACATAATAATCAAAACACCAAATGCACTAAACAAAGAATATTAAAATCAGTAAGAAAAAAATGTCAAGTAACATATAAAGGCAGATCTATCAGAATTACACCAGACTTCTCACCAGAGACTATGAAAGCTAGAAAATCCTGGGCAGATGTCATTCAGATCCGAAGAGAACACAAATGCCAGCCCAGGCTACTATACCCAGCAAAACTCTCTTACCATAGATAGAGAAAACAAGATATTCCATAACAAAACCAGATCTACACAATATCTTTCCACAAATCCAGCCCTACAAAAGATAATAGATGGAAAACACCAACACAAAGAGAGAAACTAAACCCTAGAGAAAACAAGAAAGTAATCTTTCAACAAACCCAAAAGATAGCCACACAAACATAAAAAAATAACATCAAAAATAACACTCACTTTTTTTAAGCAACAATCACTTTTCCTTAGTTATCTCTTAACATCTATGGACTAGTCAATTCCCCAATAAAGAGACATAGACTAAGAGACTGGATATGTAAACAGGACCCAGCATTTTGCTGCATACAGAAAATGCACCTCAATGACAAAGATAGACACTACCTCAGAGTAAAAGGTTGGAAAACAATTTTCCAAGCAAATGGTCCCAAGAAACAAGCTGAAGTAGCCATTATAATATCAAATAAAATCAACTTTCAGCCAAAAGTTATCAAAAAGATAAGGAGGACACTTAGTACTGGTCAAATGGAAATATTTAAGGGGTAACTTCAGCAAGTGTTATAGGTATCTGATGAATCTCAGTGTAATGGCCTTGGGAAATGCATAGGAATGTTGCTCTTTGCTCAGAGTGAAGCTAACATATCTTCAAGAGAGAACATTGGAGGTATTTGAATTTTATGTTCACATTAGGGAGGTGAGTCCTGTATATTTTAGAAGACTAGTATTTATTTTCTCTGAATTTAGTCAGGAGTTGTCAACTTATTTCTAGTTGAGTGGGACAGTAGTAAGGTTTTCAAAACCTACTGAAAACAAGTAACATTAAATGTGTGATTTATAAAATTAGGATGTGTGCTATTTTGACTGAAGTCAACTTTCCTTTATCATTTCAAAGGAGAAAAATGAATGGCCTATAAAACTGTAAGAGTTGGTCTGTCAGAAATAATTTCCAATTGCATAATGTTTTTATAAAGTGAGTTAATTTATTTTAATCATATTTATAATGTGAAAATATAAGATGATGATAATATTGGCTTCTAAAGTTTTAGCCTAGAAAATAGCATTTTAATTATTATAGAAATGTCTACAAGTAATTTCATAATTTATTACTTCTGTATTTAATTTTGACATGTTTCTTATAATTCACCATTGTATATAATACTGTGATAGCTATCCCACAGTACATACATATTTCTGTCAACATAAATTCCTAGAAATAAGTTTATCAGAAAAAATTTTATGCACAATTTAAAAAAATAGTTAAGCTTACCAATCTTATTCATAACTTCAACTCTTCCCATTGACACTCTGTATTCACAAAGACAACTGAGAGTCTACCAACCTTTGGCTAGAGAGTATCAACCAGTAAAAAATTATCAATTTGTCAACAGGAATGTAATTACCATTAGAATGCATTAAGCAAAAATTATTTAAGTATTTTATGATCAACAGATTATAGTCTAACCTCAGACAACTAGATAAAGAAAAAAACTTTCACAATAAGCTGAGATCTAGTTCAAAGATCATTGACTTTGACTGTTTTTTGTTGTTCCTGTGGGGTTTTTTTTGGTTTGGTTGTTCTTTTTGTTTTTGTTTTTTGTTTTGTTTTTGCTAAATCAAATAGACAGTTTTCACCTGAACTCAAAAAAAAAAGAATTCCTATAGCTGGGCAGTGGTGGTGGATATCTTTACGTGGAATGTGACTGAAGCAACCATTTTGGAAAAACAAAGTCTGGTTTTACCTATAAAATGCAGAGGTATATATGGCAACCCTATACTTCTATATATACTGTAAAGAGGTGTATGCTTAAACACACAAATAGGGATGGAGACTGTGGTTTGAATATGTTCCTCAGAAGTTCATGCATCAAAAACTTGATCCTCATCGGGGCAGTGGTGGTTCACGCCTTTAATCCCAGCACTTGGGAGGCAGAGGCAGGTGGATTTCTGAGTTTGATGCCAGCCTGGTCTACAGAGTGAGTTCCAGGACAGCCAGGGCTATACAGAGAAACCCTGTCTCGAAAAACCAAAAAAAAAAAAAAACAAAAAAAAAACCAAAAACCCTTGAACCTTAAATCCATATGTTAATGCTATTTATAGTGGAGCCTGTGGGGGGAAATTAGGATTAGATGGCATCATGGGGGTTGGGCCATTTAAGAACACAAGGAATGCTATAAGAGAAGATACCTCAAGTAACACCCTTGCTCTGCCTTACCATGTGAGACAGAGAGAAGGCTTTCCTGATGCTGAGCAAATGCCAGAAGCATGCTCTTGCCTTCCAACCTCTGGAATAGAGCCAAATCCAACATTTCTTATAAAAAAATTTCTTGGTCTTAGATAAAGATGTTACTTAACTTACAATGTGGTATGTTCTAATAAACCCATTATAAATGAAAACAAAATAACTCAAAAATGCCTTTATGCGGATCTACCAAACATTCTAGCTTACAACACATCACACCTGGAGTGTTTTCAGCCCTCAAACTACTGGGAGCTTTGGCTCACTACTGTTGTTGCTGGTCATTATCAATACCCACTGGAGACCTGTGAGGAAAAAGGTCTACCCCATGCATATTGCTGTCACACTACCATAAAAAAAAAAAAAAAAAAATCCCAACTTAAACGACCATAAACTGAGGGCCATCTGTATTTTTATAGCAACAAAAATGGATGGAGACAAGAGGAGTGTGAGACAAGGAAGCTATTCACAGCAGTCTTACTCATCGGTGCCCAAACCAGAACACAATCCAGATGTTTACTCTTAGAAGAATGAACTGCGAAATTTGAAGGAAATATGTCTAAATGAATAGCTATAAACAAAACCAAGTGTGATTCTTACAATAAAGTTCTATGTGAAAAAAAACAAGGCACAAACTGCAACAAGAGTCTATCAACAAAATTCTTTTTTTTTTTTTTTTTTTTGGTTTTTCGAGACAGGGTTTCTCTGTATAGCCCTGGCTGTCCTGGAACTCACTCTGAAGACCAGGCTGGCCTCAAACTCAGAAATCCGCCTGCCTCTGCCTCCCAAGTGCTGGGATTAAAGGCATGTGCCATCACTGCCCGACAACAAAATTCTAAGAACAAGATAGAACGACTTCAGTGTTAAGGGATGGGTATTAGAGAGAGTAAAGAAGAAAAAGGAATGCAAAGAAATGAACCCTTTAAATATCATATTAGCTGTTCTTCTGGAGATCAACAGATATAATCAAATGATATGCAAAAAGCATGTTGGGGGTAATAGAAATAATATACTATTGCTTAACGTATGCAATTACTCAGTCCTATATACATAATATACATAAAACTAAGTTTTTTCATTTTCTGTATGTACCGTATCTTTCTTAATTAAAATAAAAGAATTGGATATAGCATTCCAAAAATGAGGTCAATTTTGTTCACAGTGACATACAGATCAATTATATTCTTACTTTTTATTCAATCTGAACCTCTTTTATTCACGTTTATTACGATAAATTATGTATTTTGTGTACTAGGCAGCCACAGAGATGGACTCAACAGATACCACTGAATATTTAAACCCTTTATAGTTTCTTCACATATTATTGCTAGGATTGTTCACTATAACCAGAAAGATATAAGAGAAATGACAGCACAATACTTCTGAGATCAGGTTACAAACATTGCAGTTCCCAAGTTAGGTTCTCTCCCTTACACACTTGCTTTGGGAGAAAGTAGTTGTCATGCTAAGTGGACATTTGACAGCCAATAAAAATCTCTCAAAGGTGGGAAAGTGGAGCACCTGGCCAATAACCAGGAAGACGGTAAGGTTTGCCAACAAAATGTGAGTAAAGTATAAAGTGGGCTCTCAGTGCCAGATGGCAGCAGGCCTGGCCAACAAGCCTGTATACCCACAAGGTACCCACATCAGAACCACACAGCTAAGTTGCCACCAGATTGCTGATCATGGTAACTATGAAACAAATACCTGCTTTAAGCGGTGAGTCTGAGGTCAATTTTCCACACAGCAATAGCTATTTAGTGCACTGATACTTCCATCTAATTTATTTTCTGTCTCCTGATTATATATATCACTTTAATTACTTTTCTACTAACAACCTTCAGTCATATCCTTGTATCATTTTTTGCTTTTAAAATGTTCAAGAGTTTTTATTCAATTTCCACTCTTAATTACTGCTATAGTTTGAACATATTCACCAAAATTGATGAATGGGAAATTTAGGCTTAAATACAAAACTATTAAGAGTTAAAACTTTAAAGACAATTCAGTCAATGCAGACCTTGCCTTCCCACATGAATAGGCTGTTAACCAAGAAGAAATTTACAAAAGGAGGAATTTTGTTTCCTTTTCCTCTTCCCCTTCCTCAAATGGACAGGAGGCTCATGCCATAACACCTCTGCCTTGTTATAATATAGCACAAAAAAACGCTGCCAGGTGTTGGTGCCATGCTCTTCCACATGTCAGTTCCAAAACAATGGGCCAAATAAACTATCATTTATAATCTACTCAGTTTCTAGTACTCTATTGCAAAAGCAGAAAGTGGACTTAAAAAAAATTACTAACCAATATATTTTTTTTTTTGGTCAAAGTTTAATTATAATTTTCTCCCCAAACAAAAATAGCATACTTTCATTTCTAATACCACATTCTAGCCATAATTTATTAAGTTGCAATCCCCTGGAATCACAGGGTTTATTATTATATTTTAATATATATTTTTAATGGTTTAGAGGCTAAGGAGATGGCTCAGTGGATAAAGTGCTTGTCATCATGTACGACATGATGAAGGCCAAAGTTTGGATCTCTAATACCTACATAAAAGCTGTGTGGGAGTATCAACTGGCCTGTAATCCAGGTGCTCAGGACACTGAGACAGCCAATACCCCAGGGAAGCTGGCTAACTAGATGAATCAGTAAGCTCTGGGTTCAGCAAGAGATTTTTGTCTCAGTAGGCAAGTGGAAATCGTCAAGGAAGACATCTGACGTAAATTTCTGACCCCCATTTGTACATGTTCTATCTTCAATGCACATGTACTCACGCATGAAACACACACACACACACACACACACACACACACACACCCCTCACTCTCAAAACTTTTGATTTAGAAATACCAAGTTGTGGGATGGGAGATTACCTGGTGGGTAAAGCACTTGCTATGCAAAAGCAAAGACCTGAAAATGGATCTCTAGAATACATACAAAGTTAGCCATGGCAGCACACCTCAGTGATCCTGGGGTTCCTAAGGCAAGAGAGGAGGCAGCCAGGAGACTCTCAGGAAGTTTATGGGTTCGCTACTGTGGCTACACGGCAGTACACATGTCACTCAAGCCTTTAGTTTGAATGAAGTATTTTGTTACGGCAGCCCACAACTAACATAGTAGTCAAATTTGACAAGAGTCCCCAGTGATTCTTGCATCCTTCTATCTGCTCCTTTAAATATGGCTGGTCTTTCTATCCAACAAAAACATTGGCATGTTTCTCCAAGATTAGGCCAGAAAAAAATTATGCACTTTTCTCTCTTGTTCTGGAGAAAGTCAACAGTACAAAGACACTATGGATAGGCAGGCACACATGGCAAGAAACTGCGAAATCTCTGCAACAGAATACCAGTAAAATACTGTAGAAGCAAAATTTTCAGCTTCCAAGATGACTGCAGCACAAACCAGTATTCTGACTGCAACTGCAAGAAAGACCCCAAACACCTAGTAGCTAGCAGAGTATGATGGATCACGACTATGATTCTTTGGGAGGAAGAGGCAAATGAATCAAGAGTTCACAGCCAGTTTTGGCTGCATAGTGAATTCAAGGACAATCTGGGCCAACATGAGATCCTATCTCAAAACATGGAAAGAAAATAAGAAAAAAAAAAGCCAGAAAGAGATTGTTTGGGAAAACATCTATTGTTTAATGTTATCTTAGTCTGGTAAATTCTAGAATAATTTGTTATGAAATATTGATAATAATTCTTAAGGGAATTATTCTAATGTTAAAAGGATAAGAAACATAAGCATTTCAAAGACTCTACAAGCACTTTCAGGCCACCTCACAAACACTACCTCAAAGATAATCACTATTCTCTTTTTTCTAATGCACTAAACTTAAACCCAGGGTTTCCTGAATGCTAGACAAGTGCTTTGTTACTGAGCCAAATTTCTAGTACTATCTTAACTTTTAATATTAGCTATATCCATTAGGTCTGAAATGAATGTTAGTGAGCCAAGCATGATGGTGTATACCTATAATCCCAGCATTCAACTTCAAGAGACTGAGGCAGGAGGGTCATTGTGAGTTCCAGGTTAGGCTGTGATACATAGTGAGACCACGTTTCAACTTCTCCCCACCCAAATTAACTCCCCCCCTCCCGTGTGTGTGTGTGTGTGTGTGTGTGTGTGTGTGTGTGTGTATGCGCGCACGCACGCGCATGTGTGGTTGTGACTGTTTTTTCGTAATGCTGCGGACTGAACCTATGATCTGGCCCAGAATGTATTCTTTTATGTATGACCTCTCAGTTAGAATTATCCATGTGGCTGCATTAAAAAGTAATTGTTCATTTCTATTCTATATTATTTATATGTACACACCATAATTTATTTTTGGATCTTAGCACTGATGGATATTTGGATTGCTCCATCTTAAGAGTAAGCCTTCCTGTACATGTCTTTTCACATTCTATAGTCATTTCTGTTTGGTATTTATAAGTTGAGGATTTTCTTGCTACAGACTCATGGAATACAGAGGTCAATTTAATTTTTTTGGGGGGGTGAGGGGGGGTTTCCAGACAGGGTTTCTCTGTGTAGCCCAGCTGTCCTGGAACTCACTATGTAGACCAGGCTGGCCTTGAACTCAGAAATCCGCCTGCCTCTGCCTCCCAAGTGCTGGAATTAAAGGTGTGTGCCACCACTGCCCGGTCAGAGGTCAATTTAAAAAGAGGTGACATGTTATAATATTGAATATTTCAGTATAAAAACATAATATATACTGATTTTTTCAAGTAACATTAAATAATATTTTGTAATTCTGAGTAGAGATGCATATAATTTTGACAATTTTATTCCTATGCTATTTTTTTTTAAAATTCTATCTCATTTTTTGGTTGTCTGAATAGAAAACAAACTGATTTTGGATACTAACCCTTTATCTAGAAACCCTGGTAGTATCTTGGTTTAATTATAATAGATTATACAGGTACACTGTTTTAAGGGAGGGTCTCACTATATACTGGTCAGAATACAGGGTGAGAATCCTAAGGCACAGCAAGAGTCAGGTTAGTGCTTGTGTAACCTGTATCCTCAGGGATGGCGCTGCACCTGGATGATTTTACCCAGTCCTCCTCACTTCTCAAAGGCTCTATCTCTAGACATCATAGTCAATGACAATTCCAAGCTTTTATTATTTCTCCTGCTCCTCCTTTTTCTTTTTCTGTTTTGTTTTTTTGAGACAGGGTTTCTCTGCAGAGCCCTGGCTGTTCTGGAACTCATTCTGTAGACCAGGCTGGCCTGGAACTCTCAGAGATCCATCTGCCTCTGCCTCCCAAGTACTGGGATTAAAGGCACGCACCAACACTGCCCAGCCCACGTTTTTATTCCTATTATTTTATTTATGTATGAATATATATGTATGAATTATTTTGAGACAGTATCTTACTCTGTAGGCCAGACTTACCTGAAACTCATTGTGAAACCCAGACTAGCCTCAAAGTAGTGGCAATATCCTCCTGCAGTACTAAGACTTATACACATAAGCAACTACATCCTGCTCCAATCTTTTTGTATGTCATACAGGAATTAAATTTCAACACACATGCAACACACTTAAACCAGTCTACCTATCTTAGTTCTGGTTCTCTGGAGGAACAGAACCTATAGAGTATATTTGTGTTATAAAATGGATGATAGGAACCAGACAGCCCAACAATGGTCATGTGAACACTGCAAAAGTAGAGAACTTAGCAGCTGCTCAGCTCATGTAACTGGATGTCTCAACGTCTCAGTTCAGCCCTGAAGGCCTTAGCTCTCTAGAAAGTCACCTGTATTGAGCCCATGCTGGAAAGCCAATGAGGGTTGACTGTGGTGTCAACAGAGAAGAGTAAGAGCAGCAGTGATAGACACACTCAGGAAGGAGCAGCGAAGGCAAGCTAATGCACATTTTTCAAGAATTTCTCTTCTCTCTCAATGTAGATCTGACTAAAAAGCAGTAAGCCTTACCTTACGCTTGTCTTAAAAATTCCTCTGCCAAAAAACTTTATCTCTGAATTCAGCCTCACTCAAGTTTTCAGGACACAAGTAGGAGTCAGATTTTTTTTCTTTTTCTCTTTTTTGCAGAATATAATATGACTAGCCTCTGGTCTAATTCCCAATAGTCTTTATTCACTGAAGCCTTATTTGCCAGGATTTCACTGTTTACATTTCTATTAGTTCCTGGTCTTTTTATATACCTGACAACATATCTCTGTTTACAGCATTCCAGGGTTTCTCTACCCCACAGGCCCAAATTCTTCCAAATTTCTCCCACAAGTAGTCGTAGCTTGGCATGGTGGGCAGGAGCAGGGGATCTCTGATTTCAAGGCCAGCTTGGTCCACAGAGTTTCAAGACAACCAGGACTATAAAGACAGACCCTGTCCAAAGAACCTGGAACACATGGTCAGGTGGTCTCGGCAACAGTCCCACTTTTTGGAATCAGTTTTCTATATTAGTTATTTCTCTTATTGCCTACGTCTTATGACAAAACCAAACAAAGACAGCTTCACTTTGGCCTTGTTGTGTCTAATTAGACATGCATCTGAGGCTGAGACAGGCAAAATAGGAAGTTGTTTGTGTAAAGGAGCAATTGCAACAAGAAAGGGAGATAAAGCTAGCATCCTTCATGTTAGTTTCTGATTGGACACGTAATTAAATAAACTGGAAGATGAGACGAAGACGTTAGCTTGCTGCTTAAAATCTGGGAGCAAGAAGGAAAGAACATAAGTTAGATTCATGCTCAAAAGCCCTTTGTGGGATCTAAGAACTTGGAACCCATGGGAATATTCAGAAAGTAAGGAAAAAGAGAACATGGTAAAAGAAGAATCTTCAAGGGTCTGACCTTTAATTGGAAAAGAAGGGAAATCTATAATTAAGCACAAAGATGGGACAGTACAATGGTGCTATACAAGAAACTAGAGTTCCTAGGAAATACTCAATACGTGAACTTCTAGAATTTGGAAAGACTTTTAAACAAGCATGACTTCTGAGTCTGTGTGACATGGGAGCATATAGGATCAGTGTGATTGCTGTGGAGGTAGAAAAACTGAGTCATGTAACTACTTACACCTCTTAAGGCTAAGGCTGCATAACCTGTACATTATGAGGGAAGTCAGTCCCAGATGGACTGGCTTATCAGAGCTTGTAGAAAGACTTGGCCGTCTCTATCCATGTCCTCATAAATATCAGGACTGAAGGACTATAGAGGAGGGGCAGGAACCAGAAATAAGGAGAGCTGTGTGAACCCCAGCTTACTCGACCAAATAGATCTACATTCACAGAGGAGACAAAGAAGAGACTGGTCTGTCCAGTAGGACCCTTGAGACTGGTATGGAACATCAGTGGTTTCCTGAGCCCTTTGGTGTGGGGCAAAATCTTTATCAAGCTTTTGGAGATCTCAGTGACTTAGACCACTTTGTAAAGATTATCCATAAAGTGAGATAGCAGCCTAGAAGAAATAAGAAAATGGTAAAGCAGAGGAAGTGGTCTGTCTGGGTTACTCAAAGACAAATGTGGCAGGATTTATGTCAAGCTGGGGTTTCTAAAGAAAGATCTGACAAACAGTGAAACTGTGCTAAGGAGCTGCTGGAAGACTTTAAAGCCTCGGGGGCCGTTCACAAAAGACAGAACAATACAGGTAAAGATGATCAAGCTTGTTGCATGGGTGTGTAATCATAACTGCAGACTAAGAAGGGTACCTTTCCCATCAGCCAAAAGGCTATGCTAGGAATGGAGATGGTTTGCCCATTTGGGAACTCCCCCAAATAGCTAGGTGTTGTGAATGGGGAAGCCGGCAGCTACAGCCTCATCCACAGTGCCAACCCAGGTCCTATCTGACCCAGGAAGCCAGCAGGTACAGTAGGGGAGAGCCAAACTTCATTCCCCTTTGGCCTTGGGTTATATATCTAAGCAGATTAAGTCAGGCCCACTGAGTTTATCAGGTATAAAGAAATGTAGGGAGGCTCAATGGGAGAGCTCCAGGAAATATAAATGTAACAGCTTAGGAAAAAGGTCTGAGAATTACAGAGAACAACTTAAGTTAGCACCTCCTATCCATGCTTTGTATCCAACTTTGATCTGTGGAAGAAGCAAATGATACAAATGGATAGAACTTTTCCATGATGTATTAGTCCTTTATGCTCTCCGTTAGCATTTTCTTAGTTGCACACTTCTGGGGTCAGCTGACACTTGCTCAGAACACTTGCTCAGATGACAAAGTACTTTGATGGTGCTTGACTAATGTTATCTTCGTAACTCTACTATTTGTTATGAGATGGTGGTTCAGCATATTGCCTTGTCTTGCCCACCCTCTGGAAAAGGTTTTGTTTTATAGATTAGATAATGCTAACCTCTGAGTGTTTTATGGATTTGGAAAGCCGCTGGAAAGAAAACCAGATACAATGGTACTTCCACCTACCTTACAACTGTAATCAGGGCTGGGTTAATTGAAAGGGAAAAAGCCAAAAGGTACCCTACATGAATGAAAATGGATATTTCCAGAAGTTGAATGAAAACATCAGTGCCAGGGGTCAACTACCTCCTTATGAGTTGCTGGCCAGGGAAGCCCCTGAGGCCCCACAAACCATAAAGGCTATTGTTACTGCTGTCGTTGTATGCCAGAACTAGATAACACCCTATTGCTGAAGATACCACATGCACATCCTCTGACTGAAGGAATGGAAAAATTAAGCTAAGGCGTAACTGGAAACTCCCACCCTGATGACTGGCTTTCACAGTGCCAGAAGGGGCTAGACAGGCTGCTAATGAAGAACTGTCAGCAACATTCCTGCCTAGTTATAGACCCTAGGAGTTGAAATACCATATGCTAGGCAGGATGTGCCTACTTGTACAATAGTGGCTCGGCTGTTGTGGGTTAGACCAACAGCCTTCCAACTGGATTTAAGGCCCTCTCCAGAAGAGGGAGTTCATATCTGATACATAAGCCAGGACAAAAACCTGTCATAGGTCCCAAGGAGGAAGCAAGTTCTATTGTTTTTCTAGATGGATGTGATGTGCCCATCAAACTACCTTCTAAATGTGTGTTTATGCCCACAGATCACTACTCTTGCCAGCCTCAATTCATAACCATTGCTGAAGCTCCTGAGAACAAGTAACTGTGGCACAGTGGCCTATGTCTCAGCCATAGTAGAACTATATAGTCACCCTGTGATGGTCTGAATAGGAGTGGCTCCCACACACTCAGTGTTTGAATGCTTGGCCCATAGTGGGCGGCACTATTAGGAAGTGTGGCCTTGTTAGAAGAAGTGTAGGCTTTGAGGTCTCAGTTGCTCAGCTAGGCCTAGTGTTACTTTCCCTTCTGCTGCCTGTGGATCCAGATGGAGAACTCTCAGCTCCTTCTCTAGCACCATGCCTGTATGCATGCCACCATGTTTCCCACCATGACAATACTGGACTAAACCTCTGAGCTGTAAGCCAGCCCTAAATTAAATATTTTCTTTTATAAAAGTTGCTGTGGTCATGGTGTCTCTTCTTAGCAGTAGAAAGTCTAACTAAGACAGCTCCTCCAAGACTCAGAGATCACTGTGGAAGAGGAGGTGGGAAGTATGCAGGAGCCAAAGGAAGAGATGGACTATTGTACAACAGTCTCCTCCAATATCGAAGCAATTCATCTTGCAGGGGATCTCCTTAAGGAGAAAGGTAAATAACTCAAAATAGCTTAAGGAAGTTCCTGAAACTGACCAGACTCTCTAGGACCCCTCCCTCCCAAATTAAGTAATAAGAATAGAGCTGCTAAGATTCAGACAATCTGAGCTACAGAGACGACTCTCAGAGGAAAAAGCTACTAACAAGATTATCATACCAACCAGCTGCCTGAAAGCAGCAAAAGCCAGCAGAGCTGCCTAGAAGAGGTTTAGACCAGAGTCACATGAAAAGGACACTTGCCAACCTGTTGGGCTGCCTGCAGCCTGTGCAGCGTACTCTAGGTATCCAGCTTTTGTGAGCTGTCACACATGCTGAGGTGAGCCTTAAGGATGCAGCTTTGAGTCCTTTCTTCTCCTGTAAGTAATCTCCTACCCACAGTCCTGTAAAACTCATTTGTTCACAAAGTTGGGACTTTGGTTGCATGACTCCCTTATCTGGGGTGAGTATATATGTGTGTGTTGTGCCTCACCAGGAAAAGTTCTATCACACAACAGAAGGGTAATATGATCAGAGTGGGAAGTACCTGTTTACCCTGACATATCTGTAGCCAGATGCTTGCACTGCCAGATGTTTGAAGAATCACTGCCACATAAAACCTGGTTTTTAGGTGGTTACCAAAAGGTTCATATGTAAAATTACAATTAATACTTTTGCTCTTTAGTAATTTGCCCGCTTTACTGTTAACACATATGACTTAAATCATTACAATAATTCTGACAGATAAATTACTTCACAGTTAAGGAAACTAAGTGCTAGAGATGTTGTTAAAGTCAAGATGTTTTGTTGTTTAACAAAAGCTATTTACCGCCAGGACAAAATTCTAGCCATGCGTATCACATCTAAAAGCAAAACCATTCCAGTGAAAAGAACGGAAAAAGATCAGATCACTAGACGTGGTTCCAAAACTTTTAAAAGCTGAAAAGCCAGTCTCAACTACCAAAAAGCACTTCCATGAAAAAATGCAACTACCATAATTAGAAACTGTAACTAAAGTTACTGTTAACTAAGCAGGTGGGTCATCAGTAAGTTTGTTTCTACTTGTATTTTTTTCTTCATTAAAGTCACACTCTTCTTGCCACTTTGACTTTTTTGATTGTTTGCTAAACACTGCTTATAAAAACATAGTACAAACTGACATAAAACAATACTTAAAACAAGAAAATAGCAAGTTCTTTCTGTTATGAAAAGCCAGTTGCTAACCCAGGGTTCTGCTCTGTTTTGGTTTTAATCAAATTCAGCACTCTGATATTCATAACTGAACTGAAAGACAGATTAAGCTTCCTTTTCTTTGCAGTACTTTGGTAACTCAACTATTCTAGAGATCTTAGTGTTAACTCTTCAGTTTTCCAGATCCAGTGAGAAATCTGCTTTAAAATTAAACCGTAACTGACCAGGTAGTAGTGCATACCTGCAATCCCAGCACTTGTGAGGCTGAGGCAAGAGAGGCCAACCTGGAGAGATCCTGTCTATAAATTAAAAAGGGAAAGCCATAAGCCATTTAGGGTGAGGATGCTTCTTCTTGGTTCCAAGTTTACTATACCAATGCATGGTCCCTATCCTTTTCCCATCTCCTTCCAGCCTCTAGGACTACTAAGGGATTGCTGCTAAGTTCACATATAACTCACACTTACACAGTGATCTTGGACAAACTATCCAATTTAGTATTTCAACATTCTTTCTTATACAAGATATACAAGATGATTCTTAATGTCCCTTCTGATTATCATATTCAATTATTTGTATAACTTAGGACCTACAATATTTCACCTCTGATATCAGTTCATAAATATATTATTAGTAATCACTACATATATGAGCATATATAAAGGTAAAAAAAATACTGTGTTACTTAAAATCCTCAATTTCTTTTTCTTTTTCTTTGTTTTGTTTATTTGTTTGAGATAGGGTTTCTGCATAGCCCAGACTGTCTTGGAACTCACTCTGTAGACCAGTCTGGCTTCGAACTCAAGAGATTCGCCTGCCTCTGCCTCCCGAGTGCTGGGATTAAAGGCGTGCACCACCATGCTTGGCTATCAATTTCTTTGTAATCCCGAAAACATTAAACTTATCTGTAAACTAAAAATATTCATAAACAAAAATAAATTCTAAGGAAATATTAACTTGTAAATGGAAACCAACTCAGTTTAGGATGCTTACCCATCTTCGCTTTCCTTCAGTAAACGACTAGCAATTCGAATCAGCATACAGTAGGCAAACTGTGATTTGAGACCAGATTTGGTAAACTTATTTAACATCTTAGAGACAGCAAGGCGATCATTCTTCCTAAGGTGATAGAGCACTCCCAATGCATGGTACTAAGAACAAGAAAGAGTACAACATGAGCTTAGGAAGACAGCAAGACACTTACAGGAAAGACAACTGCATGGAACTAGACAAAAGATTTTTTCAAAAAAAAAAATACAAGTCAAGCAGACAAAATACAGTATCTTTTTATATGAAACTAAACACCAGGATCACTAAGGAAAAAAAAAAAAGAGATAGTGTAATTTACTCCAGAAGTTGTAAATTCAGAGTAGCCAGTAAGAAAGAGGTTACATACAACCTGGAGAGAGCCCTAGTGGGTTTATCAACGGCTCACACCCTCAGATCTAACTTACATAGAAACAGGGTTTTGGTATGTTTCAACCTCACACACTCAAGTGGTTCTCCCACCTCAGGTTCCTGAGTGTGGGGCTGCAAGTACATGTCTTCAAGTGGCCTTCAAGTGTCACCACCTTAAAAGGATAAATCTCCTAAAGTAGTCTAGGAGAGTGTCATCATCATGACACCTTGTATGAAAGTACACTGATCAGAATTAGACCAATAGATGTCTCAAGAGGAAATGACTGTTCCTCACATTATTAAATACGCTAATGTAAGAAGATATAAACATTAATACTTTTTAAAACACATACAGAGATTTCACATAAAACTATCAGTTAAACTTTCGATTATATTCCCTTTGATAATAACTTAATAAATATCATAAGCTCTTTCTGAAAGATTTCTTCAATATATTTTATAGCAAAAATGGCTGATTATTTTTACACTTTTTATTATCAAGGCCTAAGAAACAAGAGTTTCCTTTTACACAAATTATCTTTCAAATAAAAGACCAAAATACATATGAATCCCTTTTGAATAAGCATTTCTATCTACTACTGAAGAAGGAATTTTTCTTGAACATTCCTACTGGAGGTCATTTATCTTCTACCAAACAGAAAGCTGATGGAAGTAACAAAAATTTGTAAGACACCTACTTGATAATATATACTAATAAGTGGATTAATATGTCAAAAAATTTGCCTTTACTGCTGGATAATCAACACTTTGTCCTGACATAAGATGGTATCAAAGACAGTACCTGCACCATGATATTGTCACTTGATGCAGCTTCTTGGGCTTCATTTATCCATCGTTTAACCACGTCATAGCTTATCTTCATCATGTGCTAAATTAAGAAAAATGGGAGCATATATAATGCAAAGTCACTAGACATTAGAAACACAAGTTAAATTTCTTGCAAAAATTACTAAAGGTTATCTCCCAAACTCTGAAAATGCTGCTGCTTCTAAAGTCTACGTTGCCTCTGTTCTAAGGTAACTATAAACTGAAATTTTGTCTTCAATGTCTCTTTGTAAAGTAATAGACACCTACACATTTGTGAGCTGGAAGAGACAAGGAAAGGAAAGCAATAAAGGGAAGGAGAAGTACCAAACAGAATGGCTCTTAAGAAATGTTAACGTTAGCTTGACTTCCAGGAAACTCCGCTGAAGAAGAAAGAGTACAACGTTCTCCTTGATCTGAAACCTGTTCTATGACATTCTAGAATCAGGCAGTCTGCTCTAATGATTTGTATGGAGGTGTGGGTAAGTATGTTCGTTCATGGGGGTGGTGTGGGGGGTGTGTGTGCACATGTGTATAAGGGCTAAAGGTCAAACTTGTTTTTGAAGCAAGATCTCTCTGGGATCTGGGGCCTGCCGATTGTCTAGGCTGACTAGCTGGTGAGCTACAGGAATCTTCCTGTCTCTACTTCCCCAGAGCCTGGATTGCACGTGCTACCATACAAGCCTTTTTATGTGGGTTCTGAGACTATGTCCTCATGCTTCCTGGCAAGCATTTCACTAACCAAGCAGTCCCTTACCCATATTGACTGACATTAATCAAATGCAATGTGTTAAGATTTTAGAGAATACAATTTTGGGGGCCGGAGAGATGGCTCAGTGGTTAAGAGCACTGACTGCTCTTCTAGAGGTCCTAAGTTCAATTCCCAGCAACGACATGGTGGCTCACAGCCATCTGTAATGGGATCCAGTGCCCTCCTCTGGTGTGTCTGAAGACAACTACAGTGTACTCACATACATGAAATAAATCTTAAAAAAAAAAAAAAGTTTTTGTTTTGATGAAAGGAGAAAGAAAAGCTATTACTGAAACAAAAGACCACTTCTTGAAATTCAGAGGTACTAAGGAAGACTTTAAAGGGCACAGCTAGACACTAGAGACCAAGGGAAGCTGACAACAAGGAGGCTGGAGGTAAATGTATGAGCACAGAGGAGGAACTTAAAATCAGTCCCCTGTTTTTTCACTGTCCATTACTCCTATCCTACTTAGTACCTTCAGTCCCCAAAGCTTCTAAACATGACCATTCAAGTTTTTACTGCCGATTATAACTGCTGAGTGTTTTTCCAAATAAAACACAGTTGGATAAAGTAACAGGATATACACCTATTTTTAACTGTTTCTTTTGTAACAGAACAACAGTATAAGTTATTTTTAAACTAGACACTAGACCACACATAAACAAAAATCTGCTTGATCACTTACTAAGGAAGAGACCAGTGCTGAACTGGACACACTGGAAACTTTGTCCACAATGGCCTGCTTCATGTATCTTTCAATGGCTTGCAGCATCGTTCCCTAGCAGCATTAAAAAGAAAAGGTTGTTAGAAACCGTTCATGAAAAATTACTGCCCACAGAATAATGTACAAAAACTGGTCGTATGTATGTGCTGTATAAATATTCATTTTGTAATGAAGATTATATATAATAATCATATCCTAGACAGCAGAATTCAAACAATCCAGTGTAAGTTTCATGCACACACACACACCCCCATGTGAGTGCAAAAAGTGTGTGTGTGTTGTGTTTTCAAGGCTAGCCTGAGCATATAAAGACTCTTCTTTCCCAAAAAATAAAGAAAAAGAAATTCCTATATGAGAGTAGATGCTCCTTAAGTGGTTCTAAATGAAAAGCACACACTATACATCTTAAGCAATCCTACACATCAAATATGATTTCTGATTATTTTAAGATACATAGGAAATTAAATGTGTGATATTCTACTCAGCAATCCCTCAGCGTAGACTCGTCCGGAAGTAAGGTTCTTGTAAACTTTAGCATGGGAAAAGCTTTTTGTCTTGGAAGGGTGGTGGCAGATAAAAGTGTGTAAACATACTGGGACCAATATTCAGTATAAAAAGAATTTGCTGAGTCTTACACTAAAAATTTAACACCAAAAAGAAAACCACAACAAAATAAAAAGGTAGCAAAAATAAATTAAACTGTTTATTTCTTCTAGGATCTAGATTTATAAAATTTTCAGTCTGATCTGGATCAAACTACAAAATGAAAGCCAGGTATGGTGATGCATGCCTTTAGTTCTTGCACTCAGGAGGCTGAGGCAGAAGGACTGTGAATTCAAGGCTGGTCTGAGCCATATAGCAAGTTAAAGATCCTGTCTCAAAAAACATTATAAACCTTAAGAAGACTGGGACACACAGAGACACATGTAAACATAAATCCACAGTTAGTGTTTTCTTTAGCAATGCACTGAATTGAAGAGAACTTACATCTGTGATTCTGCAGAGAGCCCTGATGGCTGGGCCTCGGTACACATCTTCCTTTCCTGTCATGTCCTTGGTCAGACTTAAGAAAGGCAAATCAGTTAGCATGATTTTAATCAAAATGCTCTCTCTCTAGAGTCCACTTCGAACCAATTCCCAATTGTCTTCATAATGACCTTACCACCACTACTAGTTCACAAACTACTTGTAATGAATTCTGTAAGTGTTAAGCCCTAATAAATAGAGTGGTGAACATAACCAAGTTTTTTGCTTCATGGAAGGCACATTCCAATAGAATGGGAAAAAAAAACTGAACTACATAAACAAATGAAAATATACACAGTTTTAAATACATTTAATAAACAATCATGGTGGTGATGATGTTGACGACGATGATGATGGCAATATTATAGAAAGCCCTAAGCTGAAATGTCCCCAAATCCTAAAAAGCTATCAGGCTAGAAAAACTTTTTATATGAAATTAACAAATAATAAGCTCATTCATTTCCTCTTATCTCTTTCTTAATCACCAGGTTCCAAAACTGACAACCATCAATGACTTCTTTCTGCCAGGCTTTACAAATAGGCAGATGCATACGAACTGAGCTAGACAATTCCACATCATACTTTAAAAAGGTTGATGAGCCTTTTATCCTTCCTTCGCATGTCCTCTAGGAATCTGCACTACTCCCAAACCGGCGATCACACCCTGTGCTCCTTCTGCCTTTCTCAACTCCTCTCACATAATCTAAAATGGCCACAACTGACTCATTCGGTTAGGACAGCTAGAGCAAAAAGTATGAAAAACTGAGAGTTTACTGTTTATTTTTTTTAATTGTAAAAGTAATTAATCTAACAAAACAGATTCTAAATATTAGAAAGATGGCAATTAATGTAATATTTGTCTCTCCTCACCTACCAAGCTTTCAATACCATTTAACTGGAGATAACTAGAGTTTTCTAGTAAGGAAGGTTTTTTGCAAGATTTATTAAAATGCTCACCCCTAGATTTTGACCTTTCCTGTTTTATTTAATAATAAAACAAGAATCATTTTAGATCCTTGGTACTTTCTTTTCAAAACAATATTGTATTTCTTCTTACCAAGTAACTGTATTAGTTAAAACTCTAAAAGAATGGTAATATTTAGTATTTGATCCTGTTTAATGCTTTCTATTAGATTAACTGCAATGCTGCCATTTACAGGATCAGGCTAGGACGCTGAACACATTGCACCACTGAGCTACATCCCTAGCCTTAAGTTTATGACACACCTTAATTGCTAATGCATTCTTCACCTCTTTCTGTTTCTCAGTGAATGAATTTTGACAAGTACCTTTTTGACCTACAGTCATGTGGTTTTTTGCTTTTAAATATTAACCCAAGACACAACACGAAGGGAATTCTCTGTGTTAAGGAACTGATAAGGGTGACCTAAGTTCAAAGTCTGGGAACCATATAGTGGACAGAGACAACTTCAGAAAGTTGTTCCCTGACCTCCATAAGTGTGCTATCACATGTGTATGCCCATACACCTAAATACATACATAAATAATTTAAAAATTGATATGAAACTTCCTTATTGTGGTGAATTTTATTTAAAAATTTAAGATGTTTTCTTTAGAAATATGAAATACTATTCTACAGGTACGAAATGTTATAATTTATTATAACCTCATTGTATAGTCCAGGCTAGTTTTAAATTCACAATCTTTGTTTCTCAGCCTCCCAAATGCTGGCTCTGGAAATGTATACTATGTCTGTGGCTACAATGCAGTTTTCATAAAAGTTTTAAGTAAAAGTGGAGGTGGTGGCAAACGTCTTTAATCCTAGTACTTGGCAGATCTGAGTTCAAGGCTAGCCTGATCTACAAAATGGGTTCCAGACCAGCCAACCAGGACTACACAGTGCAACCTTGTTTCATACAAATAAACAAACAAACACTCTTTTAAGTAGAATTGATTTCCACAGTTAGAGTCCATTTAAGGTTTCTGTTTCTTCTAGAGACAATTTTGTTCATTTATATTTTCATAGAAAGCCACTTTCTTATTTATTTATTTATTTATTTATTTATTATTTACTCACTTTACATCCCATTCATTGCCCCCATCCCGGTCACCCCCTCCCACAATCCTTCCCCTTCTCCCTCTCCCCTTCTCCTCTGAACAGGTGGGCTCCCTGGATATCCCCCCACCCTGGCAGAACATCACTTTCTTTTTATTTTATTTATTTATTTATTTATTTATTTATTTATTTTTTAAAATGTTTCCTACTTTATTTACATTTCAAATGTTTCCCCCTTTCTAGATCTCCCCTTTGGAACCACCCCATTTCTTCCCCCTCCCCCTGCCACTATGGGGGTATTCTCCCACCCACCCACACTCATCTTCCCTCCTTGGCATTCTCCTCTACTGGGGGATCTAACACCCTCAGGCCCAAGGGCCTCTCCTCCCCCTGATGTCTAACAAGACCCTCCTCTGCTGCACATGTGGCCAGCACCATGGGTCCCTCCATGTGCATTCTTTGGTTGGTGGATCAGGCTCCAGGAGTATGGGGGGGGAGGGTCAGGCCAGTTGCCACTGTTGCTCCCTCCCTGGGGCTACACACTCCCTCAGCTCCTTCAGTCCCTTCTCCAAGTCCTCCCTCTGGGACCTCACACTCAGCCCTACTGTTGCTGCGAAGTGACTCTTGGGCATTTCAAACTTTTGGGCTAATAACCACTTAACAGTGAGTACATACCATCAGAACCTCACTTTCAAACATGTCCCAAATTTATTTAAAGTTTATAAAATATTCCCATTTTTTTTTTTTTACTTCTTAAATATTTCTCTTTATTTTTCTTCTGTTCTAATTTTGTGCAATATTTCTTTTTCTGAATTGAGTTTATTTCAGCCTTTTAAAAATAGCTCTTTGGCTTGTGTTAAGCTTTCTGCATTATAGTCTTATAGTTTCTGCTTTATCATTATTAACTCTTTTCTTCTGTTTATTTGCAGATTTTCCCCCTAATTTTATAAGTAGAAAACACCTAGTTCATGGGGTTTCCTTCTTTTTCTCACTGAAGTGGACACTGCAGGTAGAACACTGAATACCACTGTAGCCAGAGCCCTACCACTGCTGTCCACTTGACTAGAGAACTGACTCAAGGTTCCTAAACTACAGGCAGAGCAGACAGAACCAGGCAGACTTGAAGTTATTAACAGGCAATGCATAGGTCCATAAGATCTGCAGTCAATAGCTGCTGCTGTGTCTGGTATGGCTGCCACAGAGCAGTTCATGGTTCATCAGGCAACTAGAGCAGCAGCTGCCGGAGAAGTTCTGGGGTGTGAGCAGTTTTCTGATACTGTAGGACATATGCTTGACTCTCTGGACTTTCAAGAACATCTACAAACTAGATCCTATTGTCAACTATAGAAAACCTTCAACTACTACATAACTTATAGGCTAATGATTATGAAATTTTTTGAGCACAGCTTTAATTATTCACGTATTTTGTTTTCTAAAAAAATTTACAGTCTTACTACACTGTAATGAGAAAATATAATTTCCACGATATTTCCATTTTCTGAAATTAAATGTTTTCAGGACATATATGCATGTAAGAATATGTTAAAAATAATTCCATAAACACAGGTAAAGGTGACTTTTCTATTATAAAGGTATAATTTTTATAAATATTAATCATAATAAAATATATTATTCAAAATCTGTACGTGTTTAAATCTTCTTTATATAATGAGACTGATAATATTTGCTTTTATTTGCATTTATTGTGTTTTGGGCTTTTGATCACCTATTAACTGATTAAATAATTCACTTCCATTCTGTCCTCATTTTTCATGATCAAAAAGTACTTCTTTTGTCTCATTTAAAACTTTTTTGCACAGAAACCAGTTTCCCAGTATTAATAACATGGCCTAAGCTTCTTTCAGAGCTGGCTTGTCTGTTTTTGTGCATTCTTCTACATTCAGATTTTGCTTTGTATTTTTCCTACATCACAATATCTAGCATAGTTTGTTGGGGTTTTGTCTGTTACTTCTCCTGGGGTGTTCTGAGACAAGTTCTTCTATATAGCCCAGGATAACCTTGAATCTGCAGTCCTCCTGCCTACACTTCCTAAGTGCTAAGATTAGCAAGGTGCACCACAACTCCTGACTGTACGCTGTCTCTAATCTGTACCTCTTTTAACAGTCTCCATTTAGAGTTAATTGTTTCCAGTCATTTTGTGTAGCAACTTTATTCTGAATACTTTCTTTGTTCCTTATATGTCAATGCTCTCCAAAAGTTTTTTTTTTGCAGTGAGGGGAATGTTTTATATCATTGACTATAGTAACTGTAGGTTCTGCATGGTTACCAAGCACTCACAATATAAAGGTGGGACTAAAGAACTGAGTCTTAAACTTTACCTCAGTTAATGTTACTATAATTTTAGTAGGCTTATCTATAGCTACTCTCTACCTTACCAAATAGAGCTACAGTTAACAGGCTCTGCTAAGTGTGCTTTCTGAAATGTGGAAGATTTCTATTTTAATTTTAGCTTTTTTTGTGGTTGCCATATTATCTTAGATTAAAAAAATTAACTTATGAAACTTAAGAAAATTAATGTACATATAATTTCTCTTTTGTCTACTTGCCCATCTCTCCTCATTTTTGTATCATATTTTTGCATAATCATGAAAAATATTTATAACTATATATAATATTTAATTTCTAACAATAATTCCTAGAGTGGTTTATACTTACTTTTATAAACTCAATGTTCACTGCTAACTCATTTTCTACAACATATTGTAGAATTCACTCTTAACTTTAAGATTACTGTAATTTGAACTCTTAATTCTAAGAAAAGCTCATTGATGCTATGATCCCTAAGATCTTTCAAGTTTTAAAGTCTGAGTATTGTCCCTGCATTTGAAAAACAACTTCCTTAGCAATTTGTAAACTATTCTTGGATCTCCTCGTTCTTTTTCTTACAGCTTTGCAGACACTGCCCCCATTCTTTTCTGACACTTCAAACTGTCACGAATGGCTAAAACCAGACTTGGTCAAGTGGTCGGTCTCTGAAGTCTCTATCTGTTTCTGTCACCTGAGACTGTCCCCACTCCCGACCACCACATTTACTATGTGGTATAGTCTGTCCTGGAACTATATTGCCCAAGCTGGCTTGGAATTTATAGTCCTCCTCTTTCAGTTTACCAAGTGCTAGGGTTGCGTTTGTGGGCACACATCACCACACCTATGTTTAAGAGACTAAGCACTCTTTGTTGTTGTTGGTTTTTTTCCAACAATATATCCAAGACACATTTTATCATTGGTCATTCTGCCACAATTTTTGTTTGAATGAACTATGCTATTTTAAGTTGTAAATTTCTTTCTTCATAAACCAAGAAAATGTTCCTATATTTTATTGCTGAAAGTTTTGTTTATCTATAAACGGGGTTACCTCAGCCATATTAACGGTTTGCCCATTCACTTCTATTAAATTACTTTAATCTTTACTTTTTGTTCTACATTACGACAAATGTTTATTAAGTAGCAAGCACTATCCTAGAGACTGGATATGATAGTGAGCAAAAGGCAGAGAGTCATGCTGTCAACCAGCATATATTCTAACAAGGACAATCTAAGAAATACTTTAGGCTTTGCAGGTTGTTGGGACCTCCTCACAGCTACTCAGTTCTACTACACTAACACAAAAACATCAGAGCAGAACACACACAGGCGGCGGGGGGCTTAAACTTAAACAAAGTTTACACGGTTGTTTAGCACTATGATTCCTTTTTTTTTAAAAAAAAAAAAACAAACAAAACACACAAAACAATACATTCCTCCTTTACAATAGAAAATGAGTGTTGCCTGATTCTCTGCCCACTCCACCACTATATCTGGGGAGCACATATCTGTGGACTTATGAAAGCAGGAAGCATACTAGTCTTCACCAGGAAAAATTATGCCCAGAAACTTGTCCATATTACATTTTGACAATTTATTTATTTTTTAAAAGATTTATTTATTTTATGTATATGAGTACACTGTAGCTGTCTTCAGACACACCAGAAGAGAATATCAGATCCCATCACAGATGGTTGTGAGTCATCATGTGGTTGCTGGGAATTGAACTTAGGACCTCTGGAAGATCAGTCAGTGCTCTTAACCACTGAGCCATCTCTCTAGTCTCTGTTTTGACAATTTAAATGATGACATCTAGGATTTCTGAGTTAGAGTTGACACCATGGGTTTTAGTCTTTGGAAGCTACTGCAAGAGGGAGAGTGTATTTTACATGTAGTGTAGATGTAAACTTGGGAGGACTAGAGGGAAGACTGACCAGTTAAATGCAAGGTTCCAAATATATTAAGGTGCTATTCTCTAGAACCTATAAACTTATTTTATGTGGCATGGTTCTTTGCAGATGTGATTTTATTAAAGACTTTAAGATGGGATGCTGCCAGAATAGTGGGATGGGCTGTGATACAATTACAAGTATACTTATCAGAGTGAAACAGGAGACTGAAACAGGATGTAGAAGATGTGACAATGAAGTATGAGGCGAGAAGATGCAGGCAGCCTCCAGAAGCTAGAGAAGGCAAGCAAACTTCCTAGAGTGGCCAAGAAGAGCTAACCCTGGCCACACCTCTGACTCCAGTCCAGTGAAATTGCTTTACAGAGATGTTTTGTGCATGTTAGTATATGATACGTGTTTGTATATTATATGTGGATATGATATGTGTGCATGCATGTAAATGTGGTCACATGCATACCACAGCAAGCATGTGGATGTCAGAGGAAAACCTGAGATGTTAGTCTTTGCCTTTCACCTTGTTTGAAGTACCTTGTTGTTTTACTGCTCCATATGCCAGACTAGCTAGCCCATGGGGCTTGTGGGAACTCTTTTGTCTTTGCTTCCCATCTCACTATATATAGGGAGGCACTGAGGTTACAGATGCTAATCTACCACATAGGTTCTGGGGATTCAAACTCAGGTCCACATATTTGTATAGCAAACTCTTCCCACCCTGATTTGTAAAAAGAGTAATTTGTGCTGTTTTTAAGCCACCAAGCTTGCTGTTCTAAGTTAGCAGGTTTGTAGTAATTTGCTACAGCATCATTAGGAAACAGGCTTGGCTTTTTTGTTGTTGTTATAAAAAGATCAATTAGTCAATGTTTTAGAATTTTGTAGTCTATACATCTCCTCAACACTACTCAAATCTTTCATAGCCTAAAAGCAATCATACACGATACATTAAAAATGGGTATAGCTATATTAAAATAAAATTTTATTTTAAAAGATTAAGCAATGGTTTTAGCCATGGCCCATAGTTCCCTAACTCATGCTTTATAGCTAACTGTCTTAGCTTCCCTGTGTATAGAAAAGGTTCACTCCAAAAGGCTTCTATGGGAATGTACTGAAAGAACTGTGAAGCACAGGAAGAGATGCTCTTCAGTGTACAACTAGTTATTTAATGAGCAATTGTACGGTTGGGATATAAAGTGTTACCCCAACCGGCTCATGTGTTAAAGACTTGGTGGCCAGCTAACGGGCTTCCATGATCCCCTGGTGGATTTGTAGTATGATGCCATCATTGAGAGGTGTTGGAAACCTTAGGAGGGAAAGCCTTGTCGGAAGAGGTTGTTCACTGGCTGTGTGCTTGGAAGGGCATATTTTGTCCCAACCTTTTTTCTCTGCTGCTTTTTGTCTCTTTCCCCAAATGGTCCACCCGCACTACCATCTCCCCAGGATGATGACTCTGACACTTCTGAAAGAGTAAATAAAGTGCACCTTCCCTCCATTTTTAAATCTGGAATGGCAACACAGATGTTAAAAACTGACTAACAAAGCAATCTTCTAAGTAGCCTTTTGAGATATATCCCAAAGCCTCTGGCTAAACATTAGCCTTAAGCAATTTTCCCACATTTCTGGGGCATACAGATATGAGCTGTATGTAATCCCACTGGATGGGAAACAAAATACATAAGCCAGAAATAAGGCAATATAAATTAAGTGAGCTGAATCCTGTACAATTGCTCACTATACCACAGCTAAAATCAAAGAAGCCTCAAACTATGCCACGCAGCTCAAAAGAAGCATCTAGTATAGGAGGTATACACATCCTTCAATCTACATATCTCTTGTAAGTCTACTCTACTACTGAAGATTCAGGATGGTAACTACCTACTATTTCAACCAATGCCTGCACACAGAAAAGTGAGCAAAACACAGATTTAAATCCTTGTGTCTACAACTTCTTCTAAAACTGTAACTGATGTCTATCATTTCTTTCCTATGCTATTTATTCTATTCCTCCCCTGATCTTTTGTACATGCTTTATCCAGTCTTGTTACCTCTCCAAGAGGTGACTCAAACCTATATTCCTCTTTGTTGATTTATGAGCTCTTTGTTGGACAAACCCTGGTTGAACTACTCCCAAACACCACTGCCATAGGCATAAAAGCACCAAAATGTACTCAAGTGAATAACACAAATCTGAAACACAATGGTATTTGCTGCCACTACACAGAATCAAGATCAGTTCATTAACCTCTACAAGTGGACTAGCTTATTTACCTTCACTGATATGCTGACTTCGAAGTGGCTCAGCAGTCATCATTACTCCTGATACATTATATACTTCACTTCCTGTCCCAGCCTTCACAGATGTGGGAGTGTGGGGTGCCTCTGGGAGTCAACTTCTCATCCAGGGGTATATAAAAGAGAAGGGTGGGGGTATTTCTGTGCTGAGGACAGTCAACAGTCAACAGGGACCAAAAGCCAAGTAGTTGAACGCTTCTGCCCTTTTATCCCTCCGCTAACAAGGATCTCTCACCTACATTACGAATGGGAAGAGAGAGCCGCCTCAGTCTATTTCTGGTGATACGAAGAAATACTTTAGATTAGTTCATTTGTAATGAATAGAAACTCATTTGCTTACATTCTTTATGGGAAGTCCAAGATCAGGTACTAGTAGATTTACCGTGTGGTGAGGGCCTGGTCTTAAGGATGGCACTATCTAGGAGGTTTCAAGGCTAAAAGGCCTGAAGAGAAAGAGGCAGTGTGACGAAGCTTCTTTGAAAACAGCATTAGTCTTCTAGGTAAGCTAATTAACATCTCCTAAAATCCTCTTTTCTTCCTGTTGCTGCACTGCACTGAACCCGACACATGTCATCATATACTGCTCCTAGAACGGTGGCTCTCAACCTTCCTAATGCTGTGACCCTTTAATTCCTCACGCTGTGGTGACCCCAACCATAACATTATTTCACTGCTACTTCATAACTATAATTTTGCTGTTATGTTATGAATCACAATGTAAATATCTGACATGCAGAATATCTGATATCTCACCCCAAAGAAAGGGGTTACAACCCACTGTTTGAGAAATGCTGTCCTAGAGGAACATCCCATAACCTAACTGGGAACTGTCTGGGATTTAATACCCTCGGTAGGCATCCCACCACTCCATTGGGCTGCCTGCTCCTCGGCAAAATAAATTATGACAACCATTACATCTCATATTCATGTCTACTTTCACACTGCTTTGCCATAAAGTAGGTGGCAATGCTACACAGTACACAATGTTTCATCAAAGCAGACGGATCTATGTCAAGCCCTTGACTAGTTTTATATTTCACACTTCCAATATCCTATTCCTTTATGTAGATCCACATTTTTATTACTTTATTCTGACTTTAAAAAACCTTGTGTATTTATATGTTAATACAGTAGAAGCAAGTTACCTCAGCTTCTGTGTGTCTGACATTGCCTTTTATAGCACTTTAAAGAGATGTGTATTCGCATGTGTGTGGTGTGTGTGTATTCGCATGTGTGTGGTGTGGTGTGTAGTGTGTGCATCCTGGGGGGTACACATACGTGAAGATTCGTGTATGTCACAGAGCGTATGTGGAGATCAGAACAAAGTAAACATGTTTGGGCAGTGCTCATCCATGGTGCACGATGTAACTTTACTGAAATCTTGGTTCTGAGCATAAAATACGTGCCCTTGCACGGCATAGAGCATCAGTGTCAACAAAGCTGCCTCAAACTGGCTCAGATTTGAGAGTATCGTGGATTATGAACTGCAGTGCTTCTCCTGTAGAAATAAAATTTCTGCCTTTATAAAAACATAATTTATGCAAAAGCTCAAATTTTTATGTTTCCCTATCATAATTCTGTAACATCTTAGTATTAAATTATTGTATCTTTGAGTTGTTTTAAATTGGAATGTTTGATTCCACTCTGAGATGTTGACTCGATTTTCACAAAACTGTTAACTGAATCTCAGCTTGAAATTAGAATGTCCGAAATGGCTCCAAACACACATTCTGTACTACACATTTGTGCAAAGCAGAATTCTCAGAACTGACAACTCTAAAGTAAAAATGTTAATCAACTCTAAAAAATCATTGAAGATGTTCTACATCCTATGGTATCAAATATTCAGCTAAAATTCAATTCCTTACATAAAAGAATATCAATAGCATAAATATTTGCTCATCTTTAACAAGTGGTAAAACAGTATGTATATCAAAGTTGCTGTATATTCTTTATGCTGCCAGGAAGGCTTTTGTTATTACTCCTATTCTAAAGTCCAGAGTCATAAATGTTAATCGCACAGACAGAAGTGGTTTTAAGTGGGAAACAATTACGAAGCTGTGGTACGGCAGGGCCATGCATGAGCCATTCTCAGCTTTCTGAAGAACCCCTCTTCTGTGCTCCCCTGGTGTCTGTACTAAACTGCACCCTGTCAGTACTACGCAAAGATTCCTTCCTCTGCATCCTTACCAGCCTTTATTCTCATTTAATTTTTGATAATGGCCGTTCTGACTGGCTCTTGATGCATTTCTGACTTTTACTACCCTGATGCCTCACATATTTATTGGCCATTTGCACTTCTTTTGACAAATGTCTTTTATTGTCTTAGTCAGGGTTTCTATTCCTGCACAAACATCATGACCAAGAAGCAAGTTGGGGAGGAAGGGATTTCGTCAGCTTCCATGCTGCTGTTCATCACTAAAGGAAGTCAGGACTGGAACTCAAGCAGGTTGGGAAGCAGGAGCTGATGCAGAGGCCATGGAGGATTGCTGCTTACTGGCTTGCTACTCCTGGCTTGCTCAGCCAGCTTTCTTACAGAGCCCAAGACTACCAGCCCACAGATGGTACCACCCACAAGGGGCCCTCAGCCCTTCATCACTAATTGAAAAAATGCCTTACAACTGGATCTCATGGAGGCATTTTCTCAACTGAAACTTTTTTTTCTGTAATAACACCAGCTTGTGTCAAGCTGACACAAAACCAGCCAGTACACTTATCATTTGCCCTTCTTTGGTTGGATTTGGGTTTTGTTTTTTTTTTTTATGTTATGTTTTCTGATCTTTATATATTTTAGACATTAATTGCTGAAAGTTACCTGCAAAGCTTTTCTCCCACTCTGTAGACTGTCTCTTCATTCTATTGTTTCCTTGCTGTGAAGCTTATTGAATGTGACATAATCCTGCTTCTCAATTCTTGCTTCTGTTTTCTAGGCATCTAGAGTGCTATTTGGAAAATCATCACCCAGACCAATGTTTTCTTTTAGTAGTTTCAAAGTTTAGGATCTCATACTAAAGTCTTTGATCTATTTTTAGTTTTTTTTAATACAAAATAAGGCACCAGTTGTCAAAAAGGCTTTCAGTTGTCAAAAAGACTTTTTCCCAAAGAAAGCCTTCAGCATCTTTTTCAAGAGTCACTTAGATACAGATGTATGGGTTTATATGTGTGTCTATATGTTTGCTGGCACCATGCTGTTCTTTACTACTGTGGCTCTGTAATATATTTTGAAATCAAGTACTGCAGATACTGCCAGTATCGTTCTTTTTGCTCAGTATGTTTTTGGCTATTGTCTTAGTCATTGTTCTATTGCTGTGGCACCATGACCAAGACAACTATTATCAAAGAAAGCATTTAATTGAAGACTCTTTTACAGTTTCAGAGGTTTAGCCCATTATCAATATGTCAGGAAGCATGGTGGCACATAGGCATGCACTGGAGCAGTTGCCAAGAGCTACAACTTGATCCATAAAGCTGAAAGAGAGAGACTCTGGGCTTGGCGTGGGCTTTTGAAACCTCTAAGCCCATCCCCACTGACACTCTTCAACACTCCACACCTCCTAATCCTTCTAATCCTTTCAAACAGTGCCACTCTCCGGTGACTAAGCATTCAAGAATATCAGTCTATGGAGACCATGGAAGACTAAACAGGAAGTTGCTAATAACAATAGTAAGTGGATTCTCCCTACTTGTCAATTCACCAGGAACACTCTTCCCAGAGACATCTTTTTTCTCAGGGTTTTAGGTGTCTATAATACCAATTACAGACCATAGTATAATTGTTCTATCACTGGAACTGCCCTCATGAAAAAACTAGAAGAGGGGAAAAGCAACACGAATTCTTCCCTGTGCTCTGCAGTTGACAGGTCCTCCATTGGCCCCTCTTCTTCAACCTGTGCTCAAACCACAGAGGTAGATATCTCTCTAGACCCCATTTGATACAGAGTCCTAATTCAGCCTTCCCAGAGTACAAGGAACAGAATGTGTGAAGTTTGCTGTTGTTTTATTAGTCATTTATTAAGTAATGCTTTCTCTTCCCAATTTACTTGCTCTTAGCTACTTTTTTGGAGGCCTCAGTAGTTTCTTTTGTATTCTGCTGCTATGAAGGACAGACTACAGTGCCCTTATTTTCTTGGCTAGAATCATTAGTCCCAGGCCTTCACTTGTATCCACTGTTGTTCTTTAGGCTTTGGAAAGGATGTTTGTGATGCGGAGTCACTGTAACACCTCTCTTCAAGAGCCTCCACAACTTCATTTGAAAGGGGAATAAATGTTAATCTATACAATCAGGCTTACAAACAAGGTAGGAAAAAACAAAGAGAAGCAGACACAGAAAAGCCTCTCAACACCCATCACAGCACTCCTTTCACACGTCCCACCATACGACTTTCCCAAAACAAAACAGAGAGGAGGATAAATTATCCTAAGAATTTCAATGCCCTATTAAAGGAGAGAAGCAGATTATGTTGTTTACTTCTGCAACATGCCTATACTGAATTTCTATAAATGGAAGATATTGTTCCAGTTTTAACAGGATAAGCAATGTAAGATAGGATTCTTGTTCTCAAGATTCTAATAGTGTAGAGGTCAGAGAAATATTTAAACAAGTGTGTACTGAACAACACATTAAATACTAGAACATACATACAAAACAGTTCTTTTAGAACTAAAATTGCTAAACTGTCAAAGAGAATAGGGAAATCAATACACAAAAATATTAAGTGTCTGAACTATGCAGAAAAGGAAACAGACAATTCTAGGCACTGAAAAGAAACATGTAAAAGGCAACACAGTATCAAATAGCATCAGGAGTTTGGCCAACAGGACTGCACTGACTTGAACTCCCAGGATTTGAGTGTTCCCCTGACCACAGGCAGATGAGTAAGCACGTCTGAAGTACAAACTGGAGTAGACATGGGAGACAATTTAGGATTATAAAGTTCCTCAGACCCAAGGATGGCAGAACTTCAAATACCCAGCTGGAAATTCATTTGCCAAGTTTGAAATGAAAATGTCAGTGAAGATCCATGAAAGAAGAGTTTTACCACAGAAAAGACTGACCATGTCCATGACAGCCACTTCCCAAACTAGTCACAAGGACATCTGAGACATTCACCCAGACAAACTGGCTCATTTTTGAGTGTTCTTCATCAAGTACATGGAAAGACTTAGCTTTCCTAAAACTATTTTCATCTCCCAACCAAAATCTGTATGTTAACTCTAACAATTCAAAATTTTTACATGATTACAAACTCTACAACAAATCACAATTTATGAACTACTTATTTATGGAAACTAGAGATGTTAACTTACCACAAACTGATACCCACCCTTTCTTACTTCTCTTTCCTCATTGCTATAACTAAATGTTTCATAGAAACCAACAGGATTTATTTTAGCTCATGGTTTCAGAGGATTCTGCCCACAGTGGTCGACAGGATATAGCAGAGCAGTTGACGACATGATGGGCCAGGAAGCAAAAAGAAGGAAAATGACAACATTTTGCTGACTTTCTCACCTTTTCAATCAGCCTTGGGTCTCCAGCCTATAGGACGGTACCACCCACACTCTGGGTGGATATTCCTTCCTTATTTAAGCAGCTCAGGAAACAACTTCCTAGACACATCCAAGCTGTGTGTCACTAGTCTCCTATGTGTTTCTAAATCTGCTCAGATCAGCAATGGAGAACGACCATCAACCCTGCCACACATACACTACTCCCAAGGTTCAAATGAAGGACATTCTCTAGAACTCAACTCCCAAATCCTACACACTCTTCAGACATAGGCTTTTTTTTTTTTAATACAACAGTATCACCAGACGTAATCTATATAACCTACTTTAAGCCATTAACAAAATCTCTTTAAGTTATTCTTTAGCTGACTTGCAACATAAACCAAAACAATCTGTGTGTTCACTGAGATGAGTTTTGGCAAGTGTGATAAACATGTAACCACCCAAAATAAACTACTGAATATTTGTATGCCCATAGAAAGCTCCTCATGCTCCTTTTATGCCAATTGCACCCAAGCCACCAGACTTGTAGCTTCTACCAACACAAATGAGTTTAGACTGTCCTTGAGATTCAAAAAAGTAAAACCATTCTTTGTGGGTTTTTTGGTTTTTGTTTGGTTTTGGGTATTTTGTTGTTGTTTTCCAACATGTAGTTTTAGAGGTTTATGTGTGCTATTATCTGAATCACCAATTTGTTCCTTTTGATAGCTGTGCAGCACACCACTGCATGAGTATATCACACTGTTTATCCATTCTTCTATACACAAGCACTTGGATTATCTGTTGTCTAGACCTATCACAAATAAAGTTGCTAAAAAATTCTTACACAATTTTGTACGCAGGCATATATTTTCATTTTCTGTGGGTAAATATCCAGAAATATTACTGACCACAGGGTTACTACAAATTTAACTTTACAATAAACCATTTTCTAAAGCAGTTACAGTTGTACCACAGAATGTGAACATTTCAATTGTCCTACATACTCTACACTAGAGAAAAGTTTTGTTGTTATTGTTTTGGTTTTGTTTTTTTATATTGCCATGTTTTTTAACTATCCTATGACATAATAGCTTATTAAAATTTTAGTTTGCATTTCCCTGATAATAACAGTTCCATATACTTATTAATTCATATTTATGAAGTATCTGTCTTCAGGTTTTCCTGCCCTTTAACACACTGTCTATGTGTACAGAATGTCTATCTGCACTATTTGTTTTCTAGTCTTACTGTAACAAATTACCACATTTAGAGGCATAATAGCACACATCTATTTTTTTACAGTTCTGTAGCATTAAAGTCCAACATCATTCTCATCACGCTATGAGATCACGCCACAAAATCATTGTGCCATGAAAGCTGCATCTATTTCATCTGAAAAATACATTCACCCCATCCCAAGATGTCTCCAGGCTGTAGGATCAAGCATACAGTATCAACAGATTACAGTCTCAAGTCAGTCTAAAATCTCATCTAAATTTTACTAATTCAAAAGTCTCAATCTTATTATCAAATCATCAAATTTGATTTGGATGAAACTGTTGTCATTCCTGATGCAGCAATCCTCCCCATCCCTGGACCTGTGACAAAAACAAAGTATAAAAATGTCACAGTATAACAAGTACAGATGTGCCCATTTGAAAATAGAGAAAATGAAAAAAACAAAGTCACTGGCTCTGTGATGGCTAGTACTAATTATCAACATGTCAAAACCTAGAACTACCAGGAAGAGGAACCTCTGGGTACGTCTGTGGGGAATTATTTTGGACCTTCCCACTGTGGGTGGCACCATTCCCTAGACAGGGGATCCTGGACTGTATGGAAGTTTAAAAAAAAAAGCAAGCTGAATACTAAGCATGAATTTGTTCATTGTTGTTTTCTTCTCTTAACTGTGGATGTAATGTCACCAGCTCCCTCAGACTCCCGCTGCTGTGACTTTCTTGTCCTTATGTAGTATAAACTGCAACTTTGAACTTTAAAAATAAGTGACCAGCTCATTCAAATTCCTGTTGCTTTGATATCCTAGCAATAATGTTATTGTAAGCCAAATAAATTGTCTGTCCCTTAAGTTGCCTTTTCAGGGTATTTTATCACAGTAACAGGAAAGACACTAAACTAGGCCCTATTCAACTTTAAAATCTAGCCGGGAAAAGTGCTTAACGCAGAAATCTTAATAGTTCTCAGTGGCACTCTTCAGATCTGACCAATGCAGCCAGCCACTTCCACTTGATCATAAAGTACAGCTAACATGTACTCAAAACTAAACGGGTCCTACATGCTAAATACAGAAGTGTTGAAGGCTTCTTTCACTATGTCCTCTCTGTGTACCTTCAAGTCAAAGTCACAGTGTTTCTGATGGCATAATAAACTCCCTCACTGGTAGTGCCATTTAAGAAAGTTATGGAACCTTTAGGAGGTGAAGCCTTGCAAAGGATGTGGGTTACTGGAATCAGCGGCCCTGAGGCCTTGTAGGTGAGCCCATTTCCTTTTCACTGTCAGCGTCTTTACTGTGGATGAAATGTAACCAGCCAGCCCCCAGCTCCTGCCACCATGCCATCCCTGCCTGCAGCCATATCTCCCCACCAGGACGGACTATTGAATCTGTGAGCCAAACAAACCTTTCTCCCGTAAGCTGCTTTTGTCAGGGCATTTTATCATCGCAACAGAACAAACACAGATAACAGGCTTGAAATTTAGCCACAAGTGAACTAAACAAACCTCCCTACTTTTTAAAGAACCTGGCTCCAAGCACTGTTTTAGAAAAAAAAAATTTTTTTTTTTAAGAAAGTGAAGACAGGGTAAATCCATTTCCTCATTAGTCCTAACTTCAGAGGTCACCTGTGCTCTGTGACTCAAGGCTGCTTTATTTTCAAATCTTTAACAGCATCTCTGACTTTGCTTGCATCATATCTCTTGACTGACACTCTTCTGTGTCTCCCACTTGCATTTTTATAAAGACATGTTTTTATTATTTTGTGTGTGTGTGTGTGTGTTTGTGTGTGTGTGTGTGTGTGTGTGTGTGTTTGAATGAGCATATCAGCAGAGCGTGCTGGATTCCCTTAGAGCTAGAGTTACAGATGGTTGTAAGCTACCCAGTGTTGGTTCTGGAAATCTAACCTGAGTTATCTGGGAAAGCAACAAGCACTCTTTACTGCTGAGCCATCTCTCTCTAGCCCTCTACTTGTTTTTAAGAATGCTTAACCTTTTAAAGGACTACATGAATAAACCAGAATACTCCTATCAGCTTTAACTGCCCTTAGCCAGAGAATATATCATATTCACAGGTCCTGAGAATTGAACATGGGCATCATCAGGGGACAATTATCCAGCCTACCATGCTTACTAATCTCTTAAGAGCACTAGAAATAAACTCTAATTATATCTAATAAGGCTCAGAGGGAAGTATTAACCACTGAAACAAACATCATTATTTGTCTTTAATTTCTCAAGTATTTAGAGAATCAAAAAATGTAACTGCAGGCTTTCTATTTCTCGTTTGTAGTGAACACCACTAGTTGGCTAATTCAACACTAATTTTCAAACCCTTCTCCCTTGCCTGCACCTAGTACTTGGACTATAAAAGCTAAATACTTTCTGGCCTCCTAAGGATAGTCATATAATATAGATGTGCCAAATGAAATCTAAAAATTGCCTCAGGAAATGCTACCGCACTCCTGATAAAAGACACAGATGGTGCTGGCACCCCTTGGCCCCTTCCCAGTAGTTCTCCTGCTTGAACATGGGACACTGCCAGTAATTCAAGCATCTATTTCGCAATGATGGAGTACATCCAAAAGAATCCAAGTGATATTGTAAAATGGTTGCAGCAATACCAGCTAGGCTGTGCTTCCAGACTTACAGTTACATGAGGGGTAATACATTTTCATCTTGTTTAAGTCACTGTTTACATCTGGTTTTCTGCTATTTCCAACTGAAAGCTTTAATTGAAACTGTACTAAACATAACTAAACCTAAACATCTTCCTTCAAAACATAGTTTGTTTTACGAAAACTATATTCAGTTGAATGGCTTATATTTAATCTCTTATATGACAACTATTAAAGTATAACATGATGCATTTTACTATAAATTATACAGACTTCATTCTAAGATATTTAGGAATTACCAAACATTTAAACAAAATGTTAGCCATAATTCTAAGCAGCCAAAGATAAACTACTATTAATATTAAATGTATTTACCAACATATTCTTATATACATAAAATAGCTTTTAAAGTCAGACTATACAGAAAATACAGGTTTAATTCAACTTCCACTGAGCATTATATATATTAAGGAATTTTTCATATCATTGAATATTTTTCAAAAGTAATCCCAAGAGCTTGAAATATTTCCTATGCAACTATTACATTCCTAATTAAGTAATTTTAACAATGATAGACATACAACAGATAAATAATTCAGAATATATTACTAAGGATGAAATTCATTAGTCATATGCTGTTTAAATGCTTTCTAGGAAAACAAAAGTCAATTTTGTAACCTCTGTGTACCAGAGCACCAGCCCCTTGTAGGTATTTATTGCTACTTCTTTGCTTTTTTGATGACATGATGAGTAAATATACTATACTTTAATCTTCAATCTTTAATTTACTTATTTGGTTATTAGTGACAGTGACTATCTAAAGATATTTACATCTTTAGAATGGCTACTTTGTGAACTATCCCTAATTAACTTTGTAAGGATACAAATTCTTTATATGTAAAATGATAACCTTTAGATATTATGTTATATTAACACCTTACTTCAATAAAGTTACTTTTTAGTTTTGCTTATATTTATATCTATTTTTATGAACTTAGAAAATGTTTTTACGCCTAGTGTGGTGCCATATTCCTTTAATCCCAGCACTTGGGGTATAGAAGCAGGTACATCTCTGTGAGTTCAAGGCCAGCCTGATTTACAAAGCAAGTTTCAGGACATCCAGGGCTATTATACAAAGAAACCCTGTCTCAAAAAAAACAGGAAATAAAGAGAAGAAGAATTTTATGTATACGAATGTATGTTTGCAGGCGTGTGTGTGTGTGTGTGTGTGTGTGTGTGTGTGTGTCTGTGATGTGTAGGCCTGGTGTCCACAGGGGCCAGAAGAGGGTCTTAGATCCCTGATGGCTACCGTTACACATGGTTAGGAACCACAATATGAGTGCTGGGAACTGAACCCACATTCTCCACAACAGCAGGACGTACTCTTAACCATGTCAGCCATCTCTCCAGCCCCTATGTTTATAAACTTTAAAAAAAAAAAATACACGACCTTTATACTTTGTAACCTTTTCCAGCAAGTTTTTATATGATGACAACTGTGTTTTAGAAAAGAATGGTTTAAGATATAACATTCTTGCAAATTTATATTGGCAGTCAAAAAGAGACATCAAATCAAGAGAGTAACCAACATATGACAACAGCGGTTTAGAAAAGAATGATTTGGGATATTCTTATAAATTCTTATTTGCAGTCAACTAAAAGGACAAATTTTCCATAATTAGTAAGTCTGTTGTCCTTGACTCTGACTACTCACATACCTGCTTGTGACAATGATCACATCCTCAGAAATGGTGGCCATTTCCTTGATAGTAAGGTAGCACATTCTCCTCAATGTTTGCTGAAAGTAAACATAGATGGTAACAGATTATTGTAAGAAATCTTCTAAATCACTTTAAGCAAGACTAGCAAGTATATTAAAAGAGATATTCTTGGGCCAGCAGAATGGCTCATTGGTGAAGGTGCTTTCCACCAAGTCCGACAGCCTGAGGTTAACCCTTGGAATCCAGATGGTGAAAACAGAGAACCAACTCCCACAAGTTGTCTGCTAACACCCACATTAAAATCAAATAAGGGGCTGGGCAGTGGTGGTGCACGCCTTTAATCCCAGCACTCAGGAGGCAGAGGCAGGCGAATCTCTGAGTTCAAGGCTAGCCAGGGCTATACAGAGAAACCCTGTCTCGAAAAACAAAACAAAACAAACAAACAAACAAACAAAAAATCAAATAAGGGAAATATTCTTTAAGATAGCTACCTCTAAAAAATTTATTAAAACTATATGGGTAAAATAATATTCAAACTACTATTTCTTAAACACAAATACTTGATGCAATTGATACTTGAAAAAATCATAAAAGCAAACCCTTAAAAATTCAATTACTCTTCTACAGAGATATAATTGTTTAAAGTGATAAAGAAATGTATCTTTAAGATTTTTAAAAAATGTGTATGCAGAAATATGCTAATTATGTTTCCCCTTGCTGTAGTCTGAATGTAATTGGTCCCCATAGGCTCATAGAGAGCAGCGCTATTATGAGGCGTGGCCTTCCTGCTGCCTGTGGATCAATATGTAGAACTGTCAGTCCCTTCTCCAGCATCAAACCTGCATGCCATCCTGCCATGCTGATAAATGGACTAAATCTCTGAAACTGTAAGCCAGACCCAATTAAATGTTCTCCTTTATAAGAGTTGCTGTGGTCATGGTATCTCTTTACAGCAATAGAAACCCTAACTAAGGCCGGGCAGTGGTGGCGCATGCCTTTAATCCCAGCACTTGGGAGGCAGAGGCAGGTGGATTTCTGAGTTCAAAGCCAGCCTGGTCTACAGAGTGAGTTCCAGGACAGCCAGGGCTATACAGAGAAACCCTGTCTCAAAAAACCAAAAACCAAAAAAAAAAAAGAAACCCTAACTAAGACTCCCCTCCACTTAGTGAATACCAATGTTTCTCCTAAAATGACTCATTACTGGATAATCAGCTTCCATTTTCAGTTATCAAAATTTCCAGATGAATACCAGGATCCAAAGTGAAACGGTAACAATGATAAAGGTTCCAGCCCACATCTCCTCAGCTGCATCTCTGATTTACTTGCAGACCTGAGGCTCCTTCAGTCTGTCTAGCCTCTTTTCAAGTATCTTCAGTGTCTTTTAAGTACAGAAACTCACACATCAGACTCGGTTTCAGAGTGTAAGCTATACAGAGAACCTGCTTGACACCACTGAGACAAATAAGAAAAGAGAAGAAAATAATGGTTCTCAGTATGATTTAACACAAGGAAGGAAAGAAGGGAGGGAGGGAGGAAGGGAGGGAGGGAGGGGAGAGGAGAAAAGAGGAGGGAACATATATCAAGAAATGAAAGTAGGAAGGAAAGAGTAGTAAAGACAAATTTGAATGAAAGAAAAAAGCTAATACACACACACACACACACACACACACACTGTTTACATATTCACATCTGTGGTAAGAGTGTCTAAGAGTATTAAATTTCCCATAAGCAGGGAAAAAATAAAGATGAATATTAGATTAGATTTTGATATGTTCATGAAGCAATTTAGGATAACTGCCAGGAACTCTGAAAATATTATCTCCTATGTCACTAGTGTTCTTCATTTTGTTGCCTTTCTTTCTTCTTCAGCTCATTTCAGACCATTTCTAATACTATCTTCAAGTACACTGATTTTCATGCTCACCTTTCTTTCTGGTATCCTCCCTAAACATTCAAACTTTCTTTGCTTTCCCAGCTCCACCCAACCTTCCCGATGCCTGCAGTCTGCCTCTGGGCAGCTAGTGGTGCAATCCCAGGGCTCATCTGGCTTGCTTCCCTTCTTCAGGTCACATCCCTCGCATGCTGGATACACTGTCTGAAAGCTGCTCTTTTGTCTGGTTCTCTAGTATTTATGATAGCAGGATAAACCCAGCCCTTTACACAGCTGGAAACAAAACAGAAATGTGGTTCTTCACCTCTAACGAGGAGTAATGTACACAACAGAACACTTCCTTTTCCGCCTCCTTTTCCCACTGATGTCACAACTGACTCCTCACACTGCTGCAGTAGAGCTAAAACTATAGCTCAGCAACACAGTCTGCATCATAAATCTATGTGTCTGTCTTTCTTATGTTCTCTTCTCTTGCTCTCATTTTTTCACTCTCTTGCTTCACTTTTTCAATGGGTCTTACTTGTGACACAGGCTAGACTTGAACTCACCAGGTAGCCAAGAATAGCCTTAAACTTCTGATGTTCTTGCCTCTGCCTCCCAAGTGATTACAGATGCATACCATCTTGCCTCGTTTAGGAAGGTCTGGATATTAAAACCCAGGGCTTTATGCATGCCAGTCAAGCACTCTACCAACTAAGCAATATCCTCAGCTCATTCTGTTTTCCCCAGATTACCTTGGAAGACAAAAATTAATAGGGAAAAACAGTACATGAATCAAAAAGCTTGCTCCATGAAGATACTGATAAGGTATAAGCCTCTAGACAAAACTCTAAGGAATACAATATATAATTTAGCCATATCAAAATGGCAGATATTAGTACAGATTCTACAGACATTATTAAAAAGAATTATGAACAATTCTATTTTTCATCCTTACACACACACACACACACACACACACACAGAGCGCCACGTTCTGTGGCTCTTCATCAGGAGAATCTCTTAGCATCTTCAAACTCTTCCGTAAATGTTATTCCTCACTGCCTTTTTAGCTATTGAAACCACCTTCTTTCATTGCACTTCCTTAAAATGTTCTGGTCTGAAAGGTTATGCCCTTTACACCATATTACCTACCATCATTCATGATGACAGGGACTGTCATCTCAGTGACAGTGACCATGCAGCTCCGACAACCCTGCGTATTCTGTCAGCGCTTATAACCCATTAATCCTATGACAATTTGCTAACCCCATCTGGTCCAACACCACGTACCTGACTGCAAAATCGAATCCACATACAGCCCTGCCTGGCTTTTATAACAGCAAGTCTGGAGGCCCTGCTCCAGCAACTTGAAATACCTACTTTTCTAGTCTAATTCCTAAAGGAAACACCTAATCCCATAATACTCATAGTGGCTCTGCTTCTCTAATTGATTCCTGAATTGTTAGTATAGGAAGTCATTAAAAGGAAGTATGTCCTGAAGACCAGGAATGTGAAACCACTTCTCTTTCTGGACTGGGGGAACCTAAGTAGTCAATAGTATTAAATAGCATAAATATTTAAATTATCACTTTTACAGAGGACAAACATTTGTGTAAATAAGCAGTTGTTACCAGAGTATATTTTAATACAAATTAGATTGTTAAAACTTAAGATGTTAAAAATAACTTGTTTAGGGTCCAACAAGATGGTTCACCAGGTAGGAGCTTGCTACCAATATTAAAGGCCTGAGTTCAATCACCAGGACCTTTGTGGAAGAAAGAGAGAACTGAGTCCTACAAGTTGTCCTTTGACTGCCACACAGGCACCACGGCATGCATGCACATGCACATCACCACACAGG
>JADRCH010000064.1:15593180-15608500 GCA_019843965.1 Rhynchomys soricoides | reverse complement strand
CCACACAGGCACCACGGCATGCATGCACATGCACATCACCACACAGGCACCACGGCATGCACGCACATGCACATCACACACATACACACGCAAATTTTTTCTTAAAAGAAAATGATGAGTATTACAGATTTAAATGGACAGCTGAAAGTCTAGGAAGGAGCCAGAGATCCTCTCTAACTGCTGTATCACAGAAAGCTTTTGCCATGGCCATGAGGCACAAAACTGGGAAAGCATAGCCTGCAGGAAGTTTAATTTAAAAACAAATTCAAGCCATATCCCTGGAGAACTTGATTGGCAAGGAAGAGAATCTGAAAACTGAGGTGGGGACAGACAGGCAGATTCTGATGATGGTACCTGAAACCCCAAATTCTTCCAAGAATCTTCTGTCAATAAAAGTAATCTTTGAGGGGATTGTTCTCCCTCTGCCTGAGCATATATTAGGGCCTTCCTTAATATAACTGTCTTATAGGGGTCGGAAGAACTACTTCTAAAATCCTTCATTATCTAGACATACAGGCAGACTCAAATCCCAGACAGTCCTAGGAACTGGACACAAAATGTAGCCTGTGCTGATATAAATATGTATCACAAAATCTGACTCCCTGTAAGCTTCTGTATTAAACCTGGGCTGAGAAGAAATGTGCCACACTGAGAAAACAGAAGGAAAGCAGCAGCTATTACACTCGAAGCAGTGAGGTGACCTAGGGTAATGAGAGGCAGCTACAGAGATGCTGACAGGCTTGCTGAGCCCCCACTCCAAAGCCAGCTCTTCTCAACTGCCAGCCCCACTGGCCAGCAATCCAGGCTAGGAACTGACAGATGTGAGCCTGTAGGTATGACTTTTTCCCCAATGACTTCATAAACAGCTGTAGACTATATACTTGAATTCTTCCATGTTCACATATTGTTTTAAAAGCATTGATAAGTTTTATAAAGATAAATGGTTTTAAAGTAATTTTAAACATTTTAAGCAAACCTCTTTAATTTAGAACACTCTACATTCTCTTGGGAAAATAAATGTTTGATCATAAAAGAATTAAAAAGACTTACATCATTAGATTGAAACAATCGAGTCATTGCAAAGAAGGCTTCTGTAGCTTCCATAGTTCCGAAGTGTTCACCCTAAGTAAAATTTAAAAGAATTTTTTTAAACTAAATAAAATTTAAAAAATTTTCTCTTTATTTTTTATTTGATTCAAAAATCATTTGAATTCAGGAGGAAGTCTCTTTATAAACATTCTGCCTCTTGGCAACTTTTCTGCTTTCAATGCAGGAGAGAAAAGGGCCCTTTAGAGACTTGTTATTTAAAATAATTCAAAATAGCACACCACTCTTAGAAGATCTGGAATTGTAGTATCTACATTTTTAACAGAAACTGCTTATATTTCCTTTAAGGATATACCGGGAGGCAAAATACCATAGTAAGTTGAATTTCCTATTTGCATTTCATGAGAAGGTCACACAACCCACAAGCAGGTCTTGCACCTTGTGCTTTGCAGTGTCTAATGACTAGCCCATGTCCAGTATAGGACAGGTGCATCATAGATACAAAATTGAAAACGATTGCTTATGAGGAATCCAAAAATATAAGGCAAAACAAAAGAGAAGAATCTAGATTCCCCTTATTTTTGTTTCAAGGATGGCTATAGGTCCCCGCACTGACCCTAAACTCTTTAAACTCTAAGAAGTTTGATTTGGATCTTACAACCTTTGATGTGAATAACAGATTATTTAAAGACCTTGTCAAAATACAGTCCCCTTCAGACAACTCTTGGATGAGCAGGACATTTTCACTCAGTAAAAGCTCCCAAGCATGCTAATGCTGCTGATCTAGCTGTACATGGCTATTCACTAATTTTAAAACATTTATAGTCATAAAGTTCTTAAAATATTACCATTTCAACACTTACTTCTTCCACTAACGTAATTATATATAAAGTATTGGCTTAATTTCTTTTACATAAAATACAAGTAGTCTTACATCTATTTGCCACGAGTAAAAGAATTTTGATTTTTTTTTTTTTTAAAGTGTTTTAACATGGCCTGGGACAAGGGAGGCACCTAAGAATCAATGGAGGTGATCTTAGCTGTGACTCACTACATCAGAGATATGGAACCTGAAGAGGTCACCTCCTATAGACAGACAGGAACCCCAGTGGATCGATAGCGACACCAACCCAAAATTTATCCTGTCTAGAATTAATGCAGACACAAGAGGAGAGGGAGCAGAGACTGAGGGAATGGCCAAAGAATAATGGGCCCAACTTAAGACTCATCCCATAGGCAAGCACCAATCCCTAACACTATTAATGATACTGTTATGCTTACAGACAGGAGCCTATAGTTCTCTGAGAGGCTCCACACAGCAGCTGACTCAGACAGGTGCAGAAACTCTCAGCCAAACAGTGGATGGAGCTTGGGAATTTTTACAGAAGAATAGGAGAAAGGATCATGGGTCTGGAAGGGGACCCACAAGAAGACCAACAGAGTCAACTAACCTGGACCCTCTGGGCTCTCAGTCTGAACCAACCAAAGAACACACATGCTGGACCTAGGCCTCCCCGCACATATGTAGCAGATGTGCAGCTTGGCTTCCATGTGGGTCCTGAACAACTGGAACAGGGGCTATCCCAAGAGCTGCTGCATATATGTGGGATATGTTCTCCTAGCTGGGCTGCCTTGCCTGGCCTCAGTGGGAGAGGAAGGGCCTAACCTTGCAGAGACTTGAAGTGCCAGGGTGGGGGGATACCCAGGGGGCCCCCACTCCCACAGAGAAGAAGGGGAAAGGGGAAGAGGAAGGACTGTGGGAGGGGGTGACGAGGAGGGGAGTAGTGAGTGGGATGTAAAGTGAATAAGAAAAAAATTAAATTAAATTTTAAAAAATGTTTAGGATGAAGGACAAAGTATAACAAGAGTTTACAATTATTTAAATCAGTGTCCAACTTGCTTATTATCAAGAGAGAGACCTTTCTTACTATGAAACTTACCAAATGCCCAGAAGCCTGTGGGATTCTTAGTATAAGAACAATCTTAAGTTCTAATTTTATACTTAAAATTCAGAACTTGTGGCTCTGTCAGTTCCAGTAGAAATTTTGAAGTGTTTGAGGTTTTTGTTTGTTTGTTTTCTCATCTCATAATGTTCTACCAAGAACCAGGGAAGGAGACAAATGAATGCTCCCAAACCTTTCTGCGTGACCAAGTTTATGCTGTCCTCGGCAATCTCCTTCTCAAGACAACTGTCTCAACATTAGTTGCTCCAAGAGAAAGGTATTGGCCGACCCTGACTCTGACTACTTGGAATTAACTTTCACTACTGCAAATTCTGCTGGCACAGTGGAATTAGCCACTTTGACACAATACAGAACACGCTCTGCAGAGTTAAGTCAAACCAGTTTTGGCTTAGATGTTCTTAACACGCTACCACAGTTATGCTGCTCAAGAACAGACATGTCTTTTTGTTTCTCAAGTTTTGATTTGCAAGCAACAAAATTTTGTTAAAACTCTAAATTAGGGTTTTTTAAAAATATAATTAAACTTTATGAAAGAACAAAACTTTAATTATAAAATAACTTGATAAAAAAACTCCTGATGAGGTATTGATGAGATGGCTCAGTGGATAAAGACATCTGTCATCAAGCCTAAAGACTTGAGTTCAATTCCCAGGTTCTACAGGACAGAAAGCGAACTGACTGCCACACTCACTTGATGTAAGCCACATACAAAGTTAACAAGTAAATGTAAAAATAGCTAAATGTTTTCTTAGAATTTAAGTTGGTAAGTATAACACATTTAGAATTATATATAAATAATCAAGATATACAACATAGGTATGTATATAAATACCTAGAGATACATATATTGTCTACAAAATAAAATTCTATTTTCTAAGGTTCTAAATGTTTTTGAGATTGTATTTATAGTTTGAGGCAAAAGCAAAAAGGAAAATTAATAGCAATAATAGAACACAGAGTTTAAAAAAAAAATTGTTTTTTTTTTGGTTTTGTCTGCTATAAGTCCAGTGCCTAGATCAGTTCCTAAGACACAGCAGGTATGCAGTAAAACTTGCTGAGTTACAAATGGAAGTATTTCTCAATACAAACTATGTGCCCAGCACTATTATAATTGTTTATATCTACTATTTCACTTAACTATAAAGCTTAAAAAATTGGTATTATAATCCTTATTTACATTATGAGGCACATAATGGTTAAATCATTTGTCCAGAATCATATTGACAGTATAAGTGCAATAATGATACTAATATAAAACCTGAACATTAAGACAAAAATTTCAATATTTCACTATTATGCCAAATAAATAAGCAAACAAAATACTTGAAATCTGTCTGACTTTACATTGCATTTTCAAAGGATCTCAAAATACATGTACCATGCTGTTGGCACAGCAGTTAAGAACACTTGTTACTCTACAGAGGATCCAGGTTTGATCTCCAGAACCCACAGGATGCCTCCAAGTAACTCTAGTCTCAGGGGACCTGATGCCCTCTTCTGACCTCTGTGAACACAGAGCATACACAAGGTGCACATACATACATGCAGGTAAAACATTCATATACATACAATGAATAAATAAATCTTTAAAAAAAAAACTAAAAAGATATATATAACGAATACGTTCTAAGTAGTATTTGTTTAATTCAAATTAGCATATCTATTGAAATGTACATGCTTAGCTGGTCTCTAATACTTCATGAATTTAGAAAGGAATACAGGTTCAATCCTTTTATTAAATAATGTTTTTAAAATAATGTTAGAACATTATTGTTCTAACCAAACACTAGATTTTCAAATCACATGATTTTCTTCTTTAAACAAGTCTACTTTTCAGTAAGTTCTTCACTACAGGTTACATATTTCTATCCTAATACACAAATCTAAGGAAATCAGAATAGTTTACCTGGTTGAGTAAGTAAAGAATCTTTGTCAAGATATGCAAGCATCTTCTTGGATTGATGGGCGTTTCGTTGAATATGCGTGCCTACAGAAATATGCAAAACAGTATGCTGTATATGGTGTACTTCTATCACAGAGGACACCAAATCATCTTTAGTAACATCAACAGTGTTAGGACAATATCAGAGTCGTGTCAGTTGTCTATGCTCTCAAGTTAGTATGGCATACAATAAATTACCAGATATGACCTGCTTTACTGGCAATACTTTATTCCCTCAGGTTGACAACTTCAACTTTAAAGACTTTACCAGGGTCTCTGTCTACATATGAATACCACGAGCTTAATATCTGTATGTTTTTCCAATAATTTGTGCTTGCCACTCCTGACATTTCACTAAAATCCCCCAGCACTAGAGTCTGTATGTCTGTATATTTCTAGAGCTCCAGACTCTCCCCTCTCCTCTCCGCCATCCTCTGCACTGTCACACTCCTTTGTTATTTGTAACATATACATAAAAAAAGAATTCCTAGTTTTGATCAAATGTGGGTAAGACTGATTTTCAGATTGCCAGTTGGGTCTCTTGTCCTTCACTGTTATTTTGGCTATCCTGACTTTAGTACCTCATAGGTTCTTCGCCCATCATTCTCAAACAGAATCAATAAGGCACTGTACATATCCAAGCCATACCTCCTGCAAGACAGCACTCTTCTCCAAATGCTGGAAAGGATTGGAACCACTACCTACAGTAGAAGAAAAAGAAAAGGTCTTCAGTAGCTGGCCTACAAAGACTTTTCTAGAGGAGGATATTGCATGCTTGGGAAATCTCACCTAAACAGAATGATCCCTTGGAAGTCACAAGAGCAACCATTACTAATATGCAAATAAGTTGGATGAAGTAATTTTGATTCTGGTACAAATTCTGTCATTGTCATACTGAGAGATCTTGGACTTCTGATTTAGGAACCCTGTCCAAAATGAGTGCCTTCATCCCCTGCTTCCCCCTCCCCCGTCCCATGGATGTTAACAAATGTGTCGTTTCCACCACCACCAAGAGTAATGAGATGACAGGACACTATGGATTTCCCTAAAAGCAAGCCCTAGTTTATGTGTTTCACACATTTACTGAAGCAGAAAGGAACAGTTTCGCAGAGAATCACAGATGTAAAGAGGCCATGCAGGATGAGGCCATGAAGGTCCACTAACCCAACCTTCCACCACACTTGTGAGAGCAGCTACCACTGAAGAGCTGAAGATTTTTTTTTTTTTTTTGAAGAGGCTTGGCATCTTCCCCACTTGCACTGCACCACAGACAGGTATCAACACGCAAGTCACTTCTGGATGCCTGCGCATTCAATGAGCTGTGTCCCACCGGGCAGTCTTAACCCCTGGGAACAGGAGAATCAAGGCCCTTCAGAGTCCATAAACACGTAACCCTGGCCCGGTCGACCCCAGCCCCCAAAACAGGGGTGCTCGCCCTGGGGCCTAACCCCACCAGCAACCCCAGACTACCAAGACATGCGCGCGCACCTCCTCGCCCCCCGACAGGGCCCCACAGAGGGCCGGCTCTGAGGGGCTCGGTCGGGGGCGGGCGCGGGGGGCGGGGACGCGCCGGGGCGGAGCCGCCGAGCGCTCAAGGCGACTCCTGGCCAGGAGCACGCGGCCCGAGGGGAGGCCCCGGCGCCGGGGGAGGGGCTTCGGGCAGACCCCGCCGCTGCGGCCGCCCCCAGAGCAAGTGGCTGCGGGCGAGGGAAGGGGGAACCCTTGCGCCTGAGGGTGGGCGTCCGGAGCGCCGCGCGTACCAGACTCCTCGTCCTTCTTGTCGAATTTTTTAATCATCTTGGACGGCTTCCCAGCGCCCAGACCCACCGCAACCGTCCCAGGCGCCGCAGCCGGCGAGCGGAAGACGCTGCAGGAAGGCAGGCACTGTGTTCTCACACCGGTTGGGCCGGCCGGCCGTCACTCGGGGCCAAGGCCCGCCCCCCTCGGGCCTCCGCGGCCGCCCTTGCCCCCTAGGGACGCAGGCACGCCCTCTGCTCCACCCACTGCCGCACGGGGGCGGGGCCAGGCTCTGCCCTGAGGCTCGCCACCCCCGGCTTCACAATCTCTGCAACCCAGGTCTTTAGCAACAAACATGAAACTTTATTTGGTTGGTGACTTCTCCCGGCCTCCTCAGTTCTTGGAGAGTGAGGAGTGGGGCTTTAAGGATTTGTCTTCACTTAATGACAGCCGCATTTTTGACAACCCACTGCTGGGCCCTTCCATGGCGAAAGAAGCTCTCCCCTGGCACAGTTCTTGTAGGCTTCTCTTCTAGGAGCTTTGAAAATGTCAGTGGTTCCCAAATCACTGGCGAAGTTGGTGTTTCTTCCTCTGACTTCATGGAAACTACGACAAAGCACAGGACACATTGAATGTGCGACTCTGAGAGCACCAGAAGCGTACTATAAGGAAGGCATGATGTGATCCATTTGGAGAGACCAGAAAGCTGGTCTTAACTCTTACCAAGAGGGTAGATTTGGGGACTGTCATTCCCAACCTCTTATGATTCCTTCTTCACCCAAACCAGTGTAGTCTTCGTAGCCTTCGCCCTTTTCAAATGATTCAACCTGCAGCTATACTGATTAACGTTCAAGTAATTTAAGAGACACTGAGGTGTCTCAGTGCTTTTCCAAATGTTTTCTCGTTTTTTTGTCCTCATCTCGGAGTATGAAAAACACGCTTTTTAATACCTTGGGCATCGAAGGCATCACATTTCTAGATGGTCTTTCCAGCTTCTCCTGTTCTTAGGGTGTTGTCTTCTTTAAGATCTAAACTACAGTCCTCCGTTGAGGATGTGGTTTGCCTCTTAGGCAACCTTCTAACCAAACTTCACAACTTCTACTCCGATCTCTCTCTCTCTCTCTCTCTCTCTCTCTCTCTCTCTCTCTCTCACACACACACACACACACACACACACACACACACAATGATGGGGCATTATTTGGGGGACAGAGATGTTAGCTTGGAAATGGCACCACTAGCAAAAACTGCCTGGCAGATTTGTCATTGTTGAGGAAATGCATCATAACTGTCCATCCGTTTTAGGTACAAAAGTAAAGCACTCATATTTGGAGAGGGAATATGTAGTCACCATAAATGACACTAGAGCTGAAGGCTGACATACTACTTTATACACGTCACAGACAGTGCTCTTGCAAAATTAGAAAAGATCTTACCTAGATTAGATTACATATCCTTAAGAAAAATTTCAAGCTGGGCACGGGAGCACACATCTTTAATCCCAGAGGGCAGATATCTGAGTTCAGGGACAACCTGGTCTGCACAGCAAGGGCTATACAGAGAAACCTTGCCTTGAAAAACCAACAAGAAAAAAGAAAAATTTCCCACCATATATAGATTCAGCTGAAAAATGTACCTAAACCTTAATAATGGTGCCGCTTAAGATGTTACTCCATCCCAATTAAAGGTACTATGCTAGGGGCTGGAGAGATGGCTCAGCGACTAAGAGAACTTATTGCTCTTGCAGAGGACCTGAGTTCAATTCCCAGCACCCAAATGGTGGCTCACAACCATCAGTAACTCTAGTTCCAGGTGATCCGAAGCCTTCTCCTCTGATCTCTGTGGGCACCAAGCACATAAGCGGTAAGTAGGCAAAACACTCATACATAAAATAAAATGAATAAACCTAATTTAAAATTTTAAATACTATGCTAATGATTATAGCTGCCTCATATAAAGTCCAACCCATGTTCATCACGTGGAATTCTTCATGAAAGAAATAGATGTTTCCTCTTCTATAGTCTGTGGCTGAAAATGAAACAAACTTTGGAGGAGAGGCCCTCTTCCCCTTGGACCACAATCATTAGAAGTTAGATAGGGGCAGGGACATGAAGCCTGGCAATTGCTCAAAACAGGTAATGTCAGAGGGGTGTGTGGAAAAATGAATAAACTTGGGGTGAGGTGAGGCTGAGCTCTTTTAAGCAAGATGGGATCACTCTGTTGCTTCAGCTCTTTTCTACGTGGATCCAGTTTTGTTTTGTTTTGGTTGGTTGGTTTTTCCTCACTATAGATTGGTTTTAGTTGTGTATAGGGAATCAAGCAGAAGCATAGGTAGGGATAGAATGGAAGGGGTAGCCAATCGGTATAGGAGGAATGGGGAAGACCAAAGGAGCCAGGTGAAGGGTGGTGCAATATAACCTATACCTCTAGGAAATGGCTGTCTTATCCTAAAGCCATGGCTGTGTAGCCTAAAGCCCATCAGTGCATGTCTAAACTACAGTGTGTATTTGACACCCCAAAACCTTTCAGGGGGCCCCCAACTGCATAATGGAGAAAATCTAAGCCCACATTTATATAATATACAAGACCTTTCTTGGTCTAGACTGTTGGTACCTTTGGTGTTTAGTAAGAATCTAACACAAATGCCCCCATGGGTGTTATCAAATGAGAGACGATATATGAGGATTCTCACCATACCTTCTACATGTCCTGGTACCAACTGTCCTTTACACCAGTGTCACTCTTATCTCAAAGAGACCTGTGGGCCTCTGAGACTCACATACTTTTTCTAGTGGTGATGTTTCAAGACAGGTGCTATAGGACTATGTAAGCCAGGCTGGCCTCAAACTCATGAGATCTACCTGTCTCTGCATCTCAAGTGCTGGGATTAAAGGCATGTGCCACTGCATTCAACTTGCAATGTACACACTTAACCTTTGGCCCTTCAAAGCAATTTTCCAAAAAGTATGAAGGTTATGCACAGATAAACATTTCAACCTATATGTACCTAAATATCAAAATCATGTGTCAGCAATTACGGTATTATTTAGTTTGAGGGGTTTTTGTTTGTTTGGTTTTTAGCTTTTAGAATACATCATTATGGCAAAAACGATCAAAGTGTTAGATGATACAGTGCAGGAGACCCCATACTTTCTTGAACTTCCTTGAAATTTGAGTATCAAAATAGTCTAGCACCATCTGAACTTCTGTCTACAAGGAAAATTAGTGTTTGGACCCATTGCAAAAGATGCCAGCTCAGACAACTCTCTAAGCCCAGTAGCTTCTCCCTCCAGTCCATTTCTAGGTCCAGTAAATCACAGTGCAGAAACAGGAGACCTTACCATGTTTGCTTGTCTCTCTCTGGTAGGCTGGGGCAAAGATGAGGTTAGGATACATTTTTTTCTGTTTCCTTAAAGCATAGACTTCAGAATATCTCCCTTCGATGTTGAAATCACTGTCGGTAGAAAACCTTAACCAAAAAAAGTATACTTGGTTGGTCTAGGGCTACAGGTTAATGGCACTCGTCACCTAAAAGTCAGCTATAGCCTGAGGGACCCCAAGGAAGAAGAAAGGACAATAATCAGAAAGTTGGGGTTGCTGGTTTTAAACGGATGGGAGGGTTTGCAAGCTCAGCACACTGCAAGCCTTGCAGCCAATTCCAGAGTCCTCCATCTTCTCAGTATTAAATAAAAGTCTCCTCCTATGAATAGTTTCAAATAAAACCTTTTTATGTTGGCTAAAAAGAAAATTTGTTCACATGTATGCATGCATCTGTTCATGCACATGCACATGTGTGGATCAAGTGTGGAGGCCAGAGACATGTTTTGGTTGTCTTCCTCATTTACTCTGCAGCTTATTCTTTGAGACTGGCTTCTCGCTGAATCTGGGGTTTTCTAGACTGTCTGGCTAGGAATCTCTAAGGACCCTCCTGTTTCCCGGTGCTGGCATAATGGGTTTGCAACCACACCACCTGGCTTTTAACATGGATGCTGGAGACTAAGCTTAGGTCCTCAAGTGTGCTCAGTGAGCATGTTACTGAGTCATCTTTCCAGCTTTCAAAAATCTCCTTTTTCTTTTTTTTTCTTTTTCACCAAACATTTTCTACTTTATTTCAATACAATTTTCAACATACAGTCTACTATTTTTTCAAGATATTTGAAGACTTAAAACAAAATTTCTATAGACTACTTGCAAACAGTACATTTCAAGTAAAATGCTTACATTCTTATTTGAAAACAAAAATCAGGTTTAAAAAAAATGTAAGTGTCAAGTTCTACTCCCTGTTGCAATCTTAAGACTATTCCTTTGCTTCTTTGCGTCTGTCCTTCTTCTCTTCCTTGTATTCCACGGCCTCTTCCTCATCTTCAACAATCCCATCTCCTTGGTATTTGTCATGAGTCCATTTTGGACTGCTACCTGATTTTTTGAAATTAAAGCACCCTCTGCCACGTTCAAAAGTATCATGACCTCTTCCTCTTTTGGCTCAATAACACATGCCATCATCTCTGTCATCATGAAAGGTTCCTCGTGGTCGGCTAACTCCTGCAAATCCTGAGTAGTCTTTCATCTCGTGGTGAGTTTTAAACTCTTCTTCCCTTTCTAACTGTCTTTTTCTTCTAGAGAACTGGGTGAGGAAGGTGATGCTGAAGAGGATGATGACCGAGAATGATCTTGCTCTCTACCTTTATGTTTGCTGTCTCTTTGTCATCTTTGTAAGGTTTGTATTCCTTGTAATCCTTTGGCTTTTTTTCTTGCTTTCTTGATCCACTAGATTCCCTGGAGCCCTTGGAATCTCCCCACTCTTTATTTCTTTCTTTACGATGACGGTCAATGTCATGCCGAAGATGTCATGCCGGAGATGTCATGCCGGAGATGTCATGCCGCAGATCAGCGGAATCATACCTTAATTTTTTATCTCCCTTTTGAATTTCTTCTTTAAAAACTCTCTCCTCTCCTGCTAAACGGGTATGCTTCCTCGGAGTGCTTGGAGAGATGTCAGTCCTCCTGTGTATCTCAGGACTCTTTTGCCGGGTACTATGTTCTTCAGTAGCTTTCTGGTATGAAGTGAACTGCTCATGTAGGGTCACTGCAGGCGATTTGAAGTACTTCTCTTTCACATGATGAATCAAGGACACAATGTTGTATAAATGACTCTCAAGTGCTTTTGCTGGCCTGAGGCAACTTAATGTGGTCAAAGATGGATCGGAATTCTTGCGCTTTCTTGACAGAATGGACAAGCGTGCTAGCAAGTAGCCTGTCTTTAGTCAAGGAGGCAGGTCTGTTGGAATTGTCAAGAGGAACAGGTGCCATTTTGAGTTTGACTTCAGGATGGTGAGAATCACTGGCTATCATTTTGATCCTCAGCAGGCTCTCCTCTCTGAAGATGGACTTTTCTCATGTGTCTAGACTCTTGTGTAGAGGGGAACTGTAATCAAAGAGCTCTTTGAGCTTTTCAGACTTTACCTGCTCCGAGGACTGCACTTCTTTCTTCACTGTTATTGTCAGAGCCTTTATCTTCTTCCTTGTGCTTGTCTTTTGCAGTGCTAGACCTTTCCACTGTGTATGCAGTCTCTTTCAGTTTATAATTTTTTTTCTTCTCTAAATCCATCACTTTCTCTAATGCCTTTTAGTGAAACTTTGGACTTGTATTTGGGTTCTTCCTCCTCAGTATTCCGGTGAGATGAAGTAGCGAAGCTCTTCCCCTGATCTGCCAGGATGGATTTCCTAAACTGTCTATAATCCTCTGTCTCCTCTGTGTCATTCCCTTCAGAGTTGTGGAGTTTTTGTTTTGCAGACTCTTTATCACTAAAGTAATCTAGGACTTCCTGATCATCCCAATCTCCATTTGCCTTGTCTTTCTCTGACCCCTTTTCCTTTGGAGTCTCTTTAACCCTGATATCTCTCTTCAAGCAGGAATACCCTAGGCCCTTTCCTGTCTTTGCTGACCGCCCTCCTAGATTCCTCTCTTGGAGCATTCTGTGGTGTGATTATCTCTGCAGGGCTTCTTCGTGATGGGATATGATGAATCAGACTATTCTGGGAAGGACTATATCAGCTAGACCCATTCCCAACAGACCCAGATCCAGACCTCTCAAGATTGTGCTGAATGGAATGTGAATGCTGAGAAGGTGTGTTTCTGGCAGAGTGGATATAACTAAGCTTGGGGGCATCTGAGTGTGATGAACTCTGACTAGGTGGTATAGCAATAGGTGAAGGACTATGAGGTGACCTTGGACTATTATCATAAGCTGAAAGGCCAGGCCAAATATCACCAGATGTAGCAGATTTATTAAACTCATCAATAGATTCAGATGGATCATGTTCAAAAGTATTCTTTGGTTCCTCCTGAGATTTGCTTTTCAAAGGACTCTCTTCTTGGGGTTCCCCTTCAGCTTTTTTGGTTTGTTTTTCCTGAGACCCTCGTCTTTTAGAGACAGGAAATTTGCTATATGGGGATGAAGAACGAGATGATGATGATCTTGGAGACCTAGAGGATCTGTATTACCGACGAAATCTGCTTCGGGATCTTTGAGAAGACATGGATCTTCTTTTTGGACTCCCGGACAGTGACTGACCTTGTCTAGGACTCCTAGAGTGCCTTCTATTCCAGACAGGTCTATAGCCACCTCGACGGTATCTACCTCCTCCTCCTCGATAATATCCTCTACCCCTTCCTCTGTACCCATAAGGGCTTCTCATTCCTCTATTATTCCTGTAATCTCGAAGGTAATCTCTATAATAAATATGATCTCTACTACAAGACCTTGAATATGTTCTGGAATGAGACCTGTATCTCTTCTTTCTAGAATGTGATCTTGATCTTGATCTAGAACTAGACTGTGATCTAGACATGGATCTTGAAGAATGTGATCTAGAATTGGAGTGGCCCATTTCTTTTCTCCTTGGGCTTTATGAAGGATCCAGAAGTCAGTGATGTCTTTAGGATGCTGCCAAGATTCTTTTTGTAGAGAATGTTATGGGAAATTAAACTCTAAATTCAAATTCCTGACACACCGAAGCACGATTTTCAGGATTTACCTCCGTGGTAACTACACAGCGGCCATTTCCCGACTCCAGAAGGAGAGGAAAACCATAGAGGTGGCCTCATGGCGCTAGCTTGGCTCCATCACTTCCCCTCCTTTTTTTTCGTATCCTCATAGCATTTTTTCCCTCTGGTCTTTACCTCACATTTTTATTTTTCTATATCCTCAAAATACTGTGTCTCCCATCTGATGGTAAGGCTCTTTTGTTGAAGACAACACTTATGTCATGGAACACAAAGAATGTCTTATGTGTTCTGACATCTTTACAACCAAAACTACATGGGGAAGCTGGGCGTATTCTCCTCCAGTTGACCTTATCCTAAATCTCCCTGGGTTTCCATCTGTGCTTGCTAAATTATACAGCAATGTGCACAAGGGAAAGAAAACAGAAAACGACAGACCCACTAAGAGCTAGCATGTCACCTAAACCATTGTTGTCCCTTGAAGGTAGGATCACCTATCTGTTTCATAGAGAAGATTGGCTTCAGATCTGGTCTTAACTTCTTTTTCTGAGACATTGTGGGAAGGAAGTCATTCTTCTTGGATTTGCGCCGATAGGATGTTTCCTGGGGGGTGGGGAGAGTGAAGGGGGAAGGAAGATTAGTCTCTAGAAGTTTAAAAATGGAACTGAGTTTCTGGACTAAAAAACAATGGAATATGAAATGTTAAAATGGCGGACCCAACCTATCAAAGGAAAAGTGGAAACTCAGAAACCACAAAGACCACAGAGAGAGGAAGTGGGGAAAGACCCATTTTGTCCTTAGGTAACTTTCCCCAAACAGGGTCAATTTCCTGAGTAACTGGCTAGACTCCTTAGCCATGGGCCCCTGAAAATTAATGGCAGAGGAAGTTTCTGGGTTTGAAGAGTTTATGGCAGAAAAGCTGTGCCCTGCTCTAAGTCACTCCATATTGTGTAAAACAGTGACTTTTTAGCTGTTTCTTTCCTCGGGGGACACCATTTAACAAAGGAGCTTCTGGCTTCATTTTGAGAGCAAGTGTGGAGAAGGAGGATTCTGTATTTTGTAGCACATGTAGAAACCATCTTCTGTTCAGCACCAACCTTAAGGCAGACTGACTCCTAAAACTGAGGGGCACAGTATGGAGTTCTCCTGAACTCCATAAAGATACCAAATGCTGTGATGGTGGTAGCCCCAATGACTGGTCATCTGACCAGTGTGTGTAACAAGGGACTGACCATTCAAAAACTGTTGACTGCCCCTGTGGCTTTGACTCAGCTTTGTCTCCACTACTTGGCAAGGCTTACTTGATATCCTTCCTATCCACCATGGAATCTTCATCCATGCAGACCCCTCACTGTACCTCATCTCCACAGTCCTCTGCCTCTGCAGCTCAGCTGGACCCTGCAACAGTACCACTTACCTCTGTGCTTCCAGTAGCTTTCAAAGTGGGTTCTTCTCCAAATAGACTGTTAATCTTATCTAACCTTTACCTGTGGTGATTCTTTCTTGAATCTATACTTGCTCTGGCTCTCGCCTCTGCCTCTGCCTCTGCCTCTGCCTCTGCCTCTGCCTCTGCCTCTGCCTCTGCCTCTGCCTCTGCCTCTGCCTCTGCCTCTGCCTCTGCCTC
>JADRCH010000064.1:15517537-15593170 GCA_019843965.1 Rhynchomys soricoides | reverse complement strand
GCCTCTGCCTCTGCCTCTGCCTCTGCCTCTGCCTCTGCCTCTGCCTCCAGTAAGGTCCCCTTAAACTTCTCAAACCCCTTTTCTAGCCATTCTGAAACTTTCACATTTGTGAAAGTCCATATCTATCCGTCCATATGGATGGACGGATAGATAGATAGATAGATAGATAGATAGATTCACTGTGTGACACATAATGTGCACAAAGTTGTGAGATTTTATTAGTAGTTAAGATTGTAATAAACCAATCTGTGTTTGCCAGCTATCAAGGGAAATCAGGACTGCTTGGCAAATTGCGGCCAACCAAAGAAAGCAGAGCCACTGACTGGTGAGTTTATTGTTACTTAATGAATTCTGACTTTGGGTAAAGACACAGGTGTGCCTGTCTGTCTCTGACATAGCACACTTACAACAGACCCAATCTGTGAATTGCTTGGGAGACCAAATATTTAGGAGTAAATTGGGAAGTAGACCCATGGAACTCTACCTTCCTTGGAGAGAGCCACCTTTTTTCTTCTATTTTTTTTTTTTTTTTTTTTTTTTTTTTTTTTTTTCCTGCTATGGAAAGGCCATTATGAGGTCATAATTTTACCATTCCTAAAGGTCACATAATCAAAAGCTTTCAGATTCTTAAAAGCCATCCAGTCTGACTGTCCATCTGGCTCTCACATCCTATCCGTAATTTTCCTGTCAGGTGATCCAATTGTCTTCGACCTAAAAACAAAGCCAATCCAAGCCTACTCCTTGCTGTACAAGCCTGGAAACCTGAGTTCCAAACCTAGAACTAATTCCACAAAATTTGTCTTCTGACTTCCACACATTCTTATATTTTTGGTTGTGAGCCTAGCCTTTAAGAGCTGAGCTGTCTCTCCAGTCCACTTCCACACGTTCTAACATATACTTGCCTCCTCTGCCTTCTCCAGGTAACACACACACTAACTAATCATAGTGACAACGATGCTAGTAATAAGCTCCATCTTTAATCAGCTAACACACATCTCCTTGTAGCTTTTCTCTCAAGATAGGTCAAGAAGAATGAAGCCAGTGCCTCTTACATAATATGCTCAATTAAAAAAAAAAAATCCACTAGGTTCCACCTAGGCTCTGTTTCTCCCAAGATAAGCAATGTCAATATTTTGAACTATTCGTTGCCTGACTCGGTTTGAATTGCTTTATTCTTGTGATTTATCTCACTAGAGAAAGTTACGAGTAATGTTTTCCTAAATTGTGAGGCTGTGTAAAAATGAGACCAGTATGCTGGGAGCATCAATCACATGAAACTTCCCCTGGCTCTTTTAAAATGTCTATTGAATAGTGATAACCTCTGCTGAGCACCTCCCTGAATGACATGATCTAAACCTCCCACTCACATCCCATTCCCCTTTTCTGACTTTTTTTTCAAAGCACTTGTCACATTATACATGATCTGCATGGTTGCTTCTTTGCCTGCGGTCTGCATAGATAGTTAAATCATTAGACTTACACTTCAGTAAAGCAAAGACTTTAGTCACCGATACATCTTTAGTCTCTCAGCCTTCATAGGGTCTGGCACATAGTAGAAGAAAAATGTTTGTTGAACTGATGACCAAGTCATCAATTGACATATTAAGCTTTTACTTTATGAATTTGGAAATTTTTTCAAGATACTTGGTATCACCACTGAACTATTGCATTTTCATTCTGAATTCCATCTCTTTGAGCTGTTCTAGTCTGAAGATATAGGATCTTACACAAATTATTTAATAGGTGACTGAATGAAACAAAACAACCAAAAAAACCTAAGATGTAGCTAATGACCCTGCCATTAAAAACAGCAGAAGCCTTAGCAGATATGGGTCTGAGAACAACAACCACAAACAAACAAACAAAACCAAACAAAAGGGATGGCAAGATGGCTCCGTGGTAAAGGTAAAGGTAGATAAAGGGGCTTGTTGCCAAGCCTGATGACTTGAGTTCAACCACCAGGACCTACATGATGGAAGGAGAGAGTTGGCCCTGGCAAGTTGTCCTGACTTCCACCTCTTCCCTTGTAAAATGATTTCTATTATTTGACCTAGCATGTAAAAAAGACATAAAATCCTGGTAGTTTATTTACGGGCTGTAAACCTAGATTGGGCAGGTTTTGAGTTATTCTAACTCACTTCCCAGCCATGTGTCCCTTGGTAGTTGTTGTTTGAGTCTTGCCTGGATTATTTCTGCTCCATCAGCCTGTCCTCAGGGTCCATATCACTTCAGGCACGTGCTCCTGGTCCATCACATCTAACAAGGGACATATGGCTGGGAAGTAAGTTAAAATACCAGGATTTTGTGTCTTTTATATGGGCTAGCTACAATAATATAAATCATTTTACATAAATTATTTCACAAAAATAAAGCTTTTTTCCCCCTCCTTTTCTTTTTTGTTAACATTTAAAAGCAAATAAAATAAGAAGAAACTGAATGTTATTTAGAAGTCAAGGAGCACAAGTGGAGAGTTACCATATTGTCTTAAGCATAACTCATCATTAACAAGTTCCTTCTATGTTCTTCCTGTCTCTTCTTCCTCCTCCACCCTCCTCTTTGCCCCTCCCTCTCCATCCCTCCTTCTCAAACTCTGCAACTTCTTCAGTAGCCCCTTTGCCCTTTTGTAACCTACATCTATACATGCAAACAGAGAGATACAAGAGATACAGTCTATAGGACTACTTCCATCTCCCTCCCCCACTCCTGTTTCCTCCCTTCCCTAGAGCTTCAACTGGCTCCCTTCCTGGCCCTTGGACCACCCTTCTTTCCATGGTCTGATTCTTCTTGGACACAACCCTGTGTGGCCTTTCAATTTCCATCTCCATTGCCCTGATCTTTTCATTTCCTAATTCAGGTGCTTAGAAGTTTAAAAGTAAAAAAATCTGTGGTTTACTCAGGGATTCGGTGGTTAGTCAAGTGGTTGGTTGAGTTTTAGCTTGTTTGGGTTTGGAGAGGTACCAGTCTGCACCACAGGTCAGTTACCAGCCTAGGAATTTTGTTTCACGGGATCTGATATCTGGTCCATACTAGGAGTAGAGATGTGGTTACAGTACACAGAACAAAGCTTCTTAGGCATTCTCCTAGGAGACAGGGGAGGGCCAAAGGCTTAAGGAAGGGAATGAAAGCAACAATCATCGATGTGCACATTCCTCAGCTTACCTACTGGACTCTACACTGTGCCCAGGCAGAGTAAAGAATGCTTTTCTTATATGTAATCCTAGCACCAAAAAGAGTGTGTGTGTGTGTGGGGGGGGTGCATTAGGGTTAGGAAAGAGCCCTTCCAGTCTTTAGAATCGGGTCCTTAGTACTGCCCACTAATAAAGTGCCACCAGGACCACATCCTCGGGAGGACAATCGGTCCTGCCCCTGACCTGGGGGACTCACAAGGGACGGCTTTGGAAAGAAAGTCCTTTGTGCACTCAGGTTACAGGCTTGCTTCTTTCCTTCTTTGTGTTAAGGAGAGCAGCCCTGGTTACATTTGTTTCTTTCTCAGAAGCATGTTGCACCCGTTGTCAGCACCCGTTGTCAGCACCAGTTGTCAGCACCCGTTGTCAGGGTATGCACTTGAAGCTACTGTAGAAGGGCACGCATTCTGAGACCCCACACAATGAATCTATGAGTTCTTTTTTTCAGGACAGACCACTGCATTTTGTCATCTTTCACTGCCATCATCCAGTGACTAAAAATGTACTCAACTCCCAACTCACAGTTTGTTCTAAGGCTTTGCTCACTTTGTTCTTTGGGCTAGCCCATTCCAAGACTCTAATCCCTAGAAGACTCTTTCAGCTGTACTTATTCCATTTCTTCCAGTTAGATTGGGTTCCCTCTCTAGGCTGTCAACGTTTTCCTCAGCTCCTGATTCCCAAATATCTCTTAATCGACTTTCTTCACTTACTCTGCTATTTGAATTTAGTTCACATTTTCAGCATTGCTCACCTCAACTATTAAAGTAACATCACCACCTGTCTCTCTGGCTTTTGTCTCTTCTACAACTAGTGCACCTTCCTTCAACCTGCAAATGTTCCTTCTAAAATGCAAATCTAATTGTAACCTTTTCTCTCCTGCCTCACTTCCTGGCGTCCCCAAGCCTTCTGCCATCTATCAGGAACAGTTCTCTGTTACTCTGTCATAGTGAGTCACCTCCTTGATTACTCCCTTTTCCCCAACAGGGAGATTCTTCTCTAGTGTATGTAATTTCTATATTTTAAGTGTTCTTGGATTATTCCCATGTCCTGGCACAGTAGAATTGTTCTAATGTAGATCGTTTATTGATTATTAGATGCCAAGATTCTTCAGGATAGAATTTGTCCTATGGTCATCTTCATGGTTTTGTTCTGGCTTACTGAATATGTTCATTGATTATTTTTTATGTGCCGTTTTAAGACAGCAGTGTCTTGCTATGTAGTCCCCACTGACTTCAAACTCAGCAGTTCTGGTTTCATGGAGTATATGGCCTGGGCCTAAGGAGGAGGTAGTAGCATCCTGGTAACCCTTCTCTAGGTTAAGTTGGCTCCTCTGTGTTTACTCCAACCCCTGCCTCCCTCTGGTCCATACATAGGCTGCTAGGAGACTTTCTTGGGCATCATTACCTTTAACTGAAACTCCGGGGGTAAGTACATTGGAGCACCACCCGTTTCCTGCTGGCTGAAGGAGCAGGGCGGTGGGTTGTTAGTCATGAGCAGCAACGTCTTATCCTGATCATACTCTGTCACCTTTACCATGAAACTATTCATTTTCTTCTTTTGAGTCAGGAATCTCTGCAGTTTACTGGGCTTCAAAGGTTCATAGTATTTGGCCTGAGTAGAGAGAAAGATTTCCAGACAGACCAAGGAATCAGTTGGCTAATTTTTTTTCCCTCTACAGGGTAGGCTGAGAGGCTGAGTAGGACCTAACCAAACCTGCCTTTAAATTTGTTGATTTGAAACTTTTGGGAGCACTCTGTCACAACCTTCCCTTGGAGCTGCAAATAAACTAGGGGCTTGGGGGAGGTGCAGCAGAGGGGTTTCCATAGTAACAGAGCAAGATGGTTAAAGTCATTCACAAGAAAGAAAAAAAAGAAAGAAATGAAGGAAGGAAGAAGGAAAGGAAGGAAAGGGAAGAGGGGGGAGGGGGGGGGAGGGGAGGGGAGGGGAGGGGAGGGGAGGGGAGAGGAGAGGAGAGAAGAGGAGAGGAGAGGAGAGGAGAGAGCAGAGCCATCATTCAGCTTCCTGGCACAAGGAGTTGTATATGGCTCGACCTGATTGGCCTTTCGATGCCTCTCTCTGAGGCAGAGGAGAAACCCTGAGAGTGGAAGCCAAGCTCAGCTTTTCCCCTATTTCCACCAACATCTCTCAAGGCGCAGGCTTTAGGAACAAGCTCCGTAGCATGTTAAAAGAGAAAGTCAGTCACAAAGCACAGTGAGTCACTGCAGGTGTGGGTGGGGAAGGGACAGTCACCGCAGAGCTTGCTTTTCTCTGAATAGGAAGACTAGAGGGGGGGAGGGAGGGAGGAGTGTGGATTACACACATTTCCCCGACAATGTTTTCTCTACTGAAGAATAAAATGAACTAGGATCCCTTTCTCCCAGGTCTCCACTCCCACCTCACAACCAAGTCCCAACACTGTATCCCCAAAGTAGTTCCGTGTCCCCATCCTGAAAACTGGGGATACTCTGAAGTCGGGACTGTGGACCCATTGCTGAAATTTGCCCTTAGAGGTCTCTGGGGGTATGCTTTTCACCTACCACATTTGGATGGACTGCGTAGTGTCTGAGGTTCTTCAGGACAAATTTCGACTGTGTAGTTGTATCATACATATGAAGACAAGGAACAGAATTAGTGGTCTGAAGTCACCTCTCTCTCTCTCTCTCTCTCTCTCTCTCTCTCTCTCTGTGTGTGTGTGTGTGTGTGTGTGTGGTGGAGGTGGTAGTGGAGACCAGAGGCCAACATTGGGTGTCTTTCTCTTCACCTTATTTTTTGAGATAGTGTCTCTCACTCAACCCAGAGAACACTGATTCAGCTTGGCTGGCTAGAAAGCAAACCCCAGGGATCCTACTGTCTTTATCCAGTTCCCCTAAAATACTAGAGTTATGGGTCCACACTGCCATGTTTTTTTAAATTAAGATTGGGTCTCCTGTATCCCAAGCTAACTTCCGATCTTCCCCGCTTCTCTAGTGCCAGGATTCCAGGCATGTGCCGTCTTGCCTGTTTTATCCAGGATTGGGGATTTAACCTAGGGCTTTGTGCACAGTAGGCCAGCACTCTACCAACTGAGGTACATTCCCAACCTTGACCTGGGTATCTGACCTCAGGTCCTTCATGCTTGCTGTGTGAGCATTTTACCCACTGAGCTAACTTTTTGGTGCCCAAGTCCCATCTGAGAAACAGTGTGGCCTCATCCCATTCTCACCAGAAGGGTCCTTTCTGGACACTAACTGAGGAGAACCTATTCTGCCTGGCTTGTATTCTGCTTTTTCTGGAACAAGGTCTAGAGCCAGGATCCTGAAAAGAAAAGGATGTAGGTAGCAATGTGGACCTGTCTAGCTCCATGTATGGGACTAGAGAGATAACCGTTCAGAAAGGTTTGCCACATGAGCAAGAGATCCACAGCATCCTCACAAAAAGCTGTGTGTCAGGGCACATGATTGTAACCCCAGCTCTGGGAAGGCAAATACAGATAGAACCCTGGTGCTCCTTATCTAGTCAGCTTATTCTAATCTGTGACCAATGAGAGACTGTCTCCAAAAACAAGGTGGATGATTCCCAAGGAGCAAAACCTGAGGATTATTTCCTGTCTCCATAGACACATACACATGTTCCATCCCCATAAGACCCTCACACACAGACACACACACACAGAACCAGATACACACATGCAGACTCTGACACACAGACACAGACACACAGATAGACACATAGACTGACCCCCACACACATACACATGCACAAGCACCCTCGATGCCTCCCTACAAGACCTTGACATATAGACACAAACACACAGATACACACAACAGACACACACAGACATACATACAGACAGACAGACACACACACACACACACCCTGACATATACCACAGACACACACAGAAAGACATACACAGATACACACAGGCACATACACACACACACACACACACACACACACACACACACACACAATGTCACTTGAAGCTGAAGGGCAGTAGGCAGGTGAGTCACACCCTTCTTCTTTTTCCCTATATGGGAGTAAGATCAGGTGACTTCAACACGGTGGCTAACCATTAAGGAGAAAATCAGTTATAAAAGAGCTACAACCTAAGAAGTGTCTTCCAGGGACCTCCAGGGACAACTCTGCCAATAGAGCTGGGAACTGACACTCACTGGACAAGGGAGAAGAAAGAACTTGCATTTCTAAATATCTCTGCAAATACAATTCTTCTAGAGATGCTGAAAAAGTTAGATTTTGATGCCCTCCTGTCTAGTACTTAGTATCATTATACGGTGGGAGTGCTGTTATCTGGGCTGATGAAGGAAGAGCTCCTCTCCATGCCCTTAGCCCTGGGTTATCTAAGGATAAATGAAAGTAAGGACAACACAGGAAGCAGAGACCATGAATTACATTCTTAGCATACCCAGAAGACAGGAAAAGGAGACAAACATAATTCTGTGTTTGGACCATCAGCTCTGAAGAGGTGCTACCTCCAGAGAGGAGGCACAGGAAGATGGGGTTCTGGGGAAAACAGGCACACACTGGAAAGTGAATAGAGCTAGAAGCAAAGATGAAGGAGACAGGAAGAATGGGGTGGTACCTCGGAGGGAAGAATGCACCGTACTTCAGGAGAACAATGCTGGGGTTGTGGCTTTGGATTGGATGGAGCCGGAAAGGAGAGTAGGCACTTGTTAGGAGGGGTGTGGACAAACACGGGACAGATGCAAGGAGCTGGTCATTTAATTTTTATCTTTTGGAAACTAATTTCTGCTTATTCAACACAAAAGTTATGAAAACCTGCTTCACAAGTATATTGTGTGAAACATATATGTATATACACATGTATATCATATATACATAAAATATACACACATATATTAGAAAACTAAGAAAATTTTTGTTTGGGGAAAAGGTTTGAAGGCCTTTTTCTTTTCCTTAAAGTTTTTAAAAATTAGCCGGGCAGTGGTGGCACACGCCTTTAATCCCAACACTCGGGAGGCAGAGGCAGGCAGATTTCTGAGTTCGAGGCCAGCCTGGTCTACAAAGTGAGTTCCAGGACAGCCAGGGCTACACAGAGAAACCCTGTCTTGAAAAACCAAAAAAAAAAAAAAAAAAAAGTTTTTAAAAATTAACTTTAGGGTGAAACATCTCTAAGGAAAATATTCTAACTTCTGGACTTTTTTGAGGAATTGCACCATCTGTTACAAACTAGCCTCTAGCAGTTGAGTAAGCTTAAAAACTGGAATGTGTTTTTAATTTTGTTATGTTGATTTACATTATCGCTGATAAGATAAAAGTTGGCTTAAAAAATTCACTTGAATATGTTGATCTTGGGAAAGCAACCAACGTATCTAATGGAATTTTTGCTATAAGCAGTGGTCTTGAAACCCTTATGCACTACGGATTGGAGTGTGAACTAACGTAGCCACCATGGAAGTCCATGTGAAAGTTTCTCAAAAGAATTAAAAATAGTGCTACCCTAGCTATACCATCCTGAATCAACAGATCATAGAGATGGATACGTATTTGTGCTTACTGTGTTCACAATCACTAAGAGGTGGAAACCAGCCCAGATATCCAATAGATGAACTGATAAAGACATTGTGGTCCATATACAGAATGGATTTTTATTAACTTTAAAGAACAATGAAGTCATGGCAGTTTTAGGAAAACAGATGGGCCTATTATGTTAAGTAAAACAAGCCATAATCAGAAAGATAAATGCACTTGTTTTCTTTCATATACAGAAACTAGATTTAAGGGTGTGTGTGTGTGTGTGTGTGTGTGTGTGTGTGTGTATAGGGTGAAAGTAGACCATCAAAGAGAGAAAGAGATCTCATGGTGGTGGGTGTTCTAGTTTCTTTTCTGTTGGTGTGATAAGACACACTGGTCAAAAGCAACTTAGGGAAGGAAAGGATTCATTTGGCTTACACTTCCAAGTCACAGTCCATCACTGAGGGAAGTCAGAGCAAGAACCTGTAGCAGAAAACCATGAAGAAATTGCTGGCTTACTCCCAGGATTATGCTTCCTAGCTTTCTAGCACAGACAACTTACACAGGGAATGGTGCTGCCCACAGTGGACTAGGCCTTTCTACATCAATTAATAATCAAGATAGTCCCCTACAGATATGCTTCCAGGCCAGTCTGATCTGGGTGATTCTTCAATTGAGACTACCTACTTGAGTGACTCAAGGCTGTGTCGGGTAGACAGTTCAAGCTAATTAGGACAGTAGATAACAGAATATAGGTGAAATGAACACAGAAGAGGGTGCTATTTAAGAGAAAAGAAAGTGGTCAACAAGAGGAGGCTGGAGGACATGGAGAAGCAGTGGCAGGAGGGGGACACATAGGAATAAATTATACTGACACATACATATGACATATTCAATGTCATATTGAAACTTATTACTATGCCAGGCTTGGTGGCATAGGCTTCTTGTCTTTGCTACTGGAGGCAGAGGCAGAGGCAGAGGCAGAGGCAGAGGCAGAGGCAGAGGCAGAGGCCAAAGGATCTTGAGTTCAAGGTTATACTGAACATCTTTGTGAGTCCTTGTATTAAAAGGTAAAGAGAGGACTGTACTGGCCAGTTTTGTGTGTCAACTTGACACAAGCAAAAGTCATCAGACAGGAAGGAGCCTCAGTTGAGGAAATGCCTCTATGAGATCCAGCTGTAAGGCATTTTCTCAATTAGTGATCAATGGTTGAGGACCTTGCCCATGGTGGGTGGTGCCATCCCTGGCTGCTGGTGGTCCTAAGTTCTATAAGAAAGCAGGCTGAGCAAGCCATGTGAAGCAAACCAGTAAGCAGCACCTTTCCCCCATGGCCTTTGCATCAGCTCCTGCCTCCAATTTCCAGTCCTGCTTGAGTTCCTGTCCTGACTTCCTTCAGTGATGGACTATGATCTGGAAACATAAGCCCCATAAAGCTTTTCCTCCCCAACTCAATTTTTGGTCATGGTGTTTCGTGGCAGCAATAAAACCCAACCAAGAGAAGGGGTATAGAGCGAGCAGAATGATAGAATGGCTGACTGGTGTACATGAGGACCAAAATAGCTAAAACTAAACATTACTTCATATGGTAATTTTAAAAATCAATTAAAAAGTGACGTAAACTGGTTGGTGGTGATGCACGCCTTTGATCCCAGCTCTCAGAAGGCAGAGGCAGATGGATCTCTCTCTGAGTTCAAGGCCAACCTGGTCAACGGAATACGTTCCAGGACAGCCAAGGCTACACAGAAACCCTGTCTAGAGAAATCAAAAAAATAAAAAACAACTTTTTTTTTTCTTACATAAAAAAGCACAGCTTACTGTCTAGGTGAGTTAGGATTTAATACTTCGAAAGGTAAGATACTGGTTTTTAGTTTTGTGTCTTGATTTGTTGATAATATGTCCTTGTTACCTCCTCAACTTCTCCGACCTTTTTTTTTTTTTTTTTTAAATGGAATTAATTAACCTCACTCTGCATATAAATGTTTGTTCCCCTTTGCTTTCACACAGGAAGTTTATAAACCAGCTACTTGGAAGATAGCTTAAGCAACCCCAAGGAAAGATGACATAGGAACATGTATGACTGGTTTTTTTTTGTTTGGTTTTGTTTTTTGTTTCTTACCTCTTCATCATCTAGACCTAGTTGTTTTGCAAATTTAATAGAGACATTGCCCATACTCTCTGATATCCTGCTTTCTTGAAACCTGAGAAGGGAATGGGACATACAGTTAGACGTATTACTGACTCTCGAGTCCTGTCTTTCTGCTGGTCCACAGACTCCCTCAGATTACGTTTGGGAGCTTAACTTGAGAGATTACTAGCTTAGGTGCCCACAATTAAATAGAACTCACACCCATCTTGCTCGCTGAGGAAAAGAAAACTTAAGATTAAGGAGTTACACAAATATGGACTTCTCTGAGCTAAGTGGACATCTGATAAGTTGTTTTCTTTCTTTCTTTCTTTCTTTCTTTTTTTTAGATCACTCAAAGAAGTTGCTGTAGTAGAATGCCCAAGAGAATTCTCCTCAGACAGCTAGACTACCCTACTATTATTTTGAATACCTACCTGTTTGTCCTCCATATTGAAATAGCCCTGGCTCTGGGGAAACTCACAATGAAATTTGATTCCTACTGGCTTTGCTTAGTTAGATGAATGGTCAAATCATTTTCTTTTTCTAGAACTAGGGTAGTAAAATTCATCGCCAGTGGCACACACTTGTGATGAACTATTACTGGTGCCTGTCTTCCACCAGATACCCACTGTCTTTGAGGGAGAGGAGGAAGAAAGTTGCAATGCCTGATTACAAAGTATTTTGGAGTTCTTGATCTTTACTCCTCTCTTCCCACACTGGAGACTGAACCTAGGGACTCACGCTTGGCAAACAAGTGCTCTGCCACTGAGATACATCCCTAGTCCTCCAAATTCAGACTAAGGGGCTTAAACACATTCCCAAGTCTACTGGGAATATTCAATTAAGTTCACTTTGTCTAAAGATCTTAAAGTCTATGTCCTTTTGATGTATTCTCTCACTGTGCGTATATAACAGTTAATATTATTGCATCATTTTTATTGTAGAACTTTACATTTTTTTTTTTTTGGTGTTTATAAAGCCTCACAGGATCTCAGACTCTTCTGCAAGGTCAGTTTTAAGCCTTAAACTATATGAAAAGCTCGTTCTCATTCCAGCAACACTTATCTTGAGCAGCCTGGTGCTTTCTTTTTTGGCTAGAATCCTTTTGTTGCCACATGAAGCACAGATCCAACTCTGGTTTTTTTTTTTTTTCTGCAAACAGTCAACTAAAACATATTTTAAAAAGCTCTACTCTGTGACTCACAACATCAAGGGTGCTATGCATGACAAAGTTAGTAGAAATTGGTGTATACAGCTTAGCAAAGAAGATTGCATACTTGGAATATCTCTTTGGGCCCATGGCTGTTCACTGAGAACTGGACCAACTCTCAACAAGTATTCACCGAGGCCTAAAATCAGTGCCTGTAAATGATTCACGATCTATGAGGCTTCAAATCAATAAATTATTCTTTTCTTAGCACACAACGTGTGCCCGGACTCAATCTTGATCCTATGTAAGAAACAAGAAAAGATTAATAAATAGGATTGTAGATATGGGAGTTGAGTAAAGTATGATGATCCTTGCCCTTGAGAAATTAAATTTATTTAGCCAATAAGAGGAGAGGAAGGGAAGTGATTATGGAACCTGAAACGTAAAAAGAAAAAAATACGCACTAATACATTAGTGACTTCATTCCTTACAAGATTCAATCTCATCTGTAAAATTGAATCATTAACTGAAGGAACTAAAGGTGATGATCTAATCTGGTGACAGTGGTGAGATTTACCTATTTAAAGATTCTAAATGAAATCATACGTACAAGTGAAGGGGAAAGCCTGAGAAACTTCCAACTATCAATTCCCTTTTCCTTCAGCTTACAACCATCCTTATCTACAGCTAAGGCCCGAGAAACTGGGAAAAGTGTGTGTGTGTGTGTGTGTGTGTGTGAGAGAGAGAGAGAGAGAGAGAGAGAGCCTGTGCACGCACATGAGCTTGTGTGTGCACATGAGTGTGTGTGTGTGTGAGCACATGAGCATGTGTATGTGTATGTGTGTCTGTGTAGGGTAGAGCTGCTCTACTTTTTTAAAAAAAGATTTATTTTGTTTTTAATTATGTATGAGGGATGTGTGCACATGAGTGCAGGTGCCTGCAGAGTCCAGAGGTCTCCGATTTCCCCGAAGCTGAAGTTAAAGATAGCTGTGAGCCACCTGACATGAGTGTTGGGAATAAAATTCAGGTCGTCTGAAAGAGCACCAAGCATTCTTAGGTACTGAGCTCTCTCTCTCCAGCTCCTGCTGTACTTCTTAATATGGACTATCAGAAATGTGAGTACAAGCTTAGGGAACCTGTCATTTAGAGAAAGGAGAGGTTAATGAGGCTTGGGAAAGAGGTTTCCTCAAGGATGTGGGACTTCAGAGTCTTGTTGGATGGTGTATGAAACCCCAAACTGGAAGGTTAGTGGCTGTTGTTTCAAGTAGTAACAAATAAAGGGAGGTAACCCATGGGGGCCTTAAAAATGAAGAATGTTGGTAAAAACTACCATTTGAAAAATCTGGAAAAATGTTCCAGATTCATATCGATAGGTTCCCCACATTAGGATTTATCTCTAGTTTGCTAGTCTACATGTAAACAAACAAACAAACAAACAAACAAAAAGTCCAGACGTTGACTAGAGTGAATTAAATCCTGAACATCCCCTTCTTGGAAAGTGAGCTAATAAGTTCTTTGTTCTTTTTTCATATTTTGCTCTCCTAGAATTGTCTCTCTAGTTTTGAGTATGTATTAAAATTGAAATAAAAAAATTGCTGCCAATGAGAAGTTGTATGTCTTGTTTGTGTGCAGCCCAGGCTGGAGGGGTAGAATCCCACAGAAAGAAAAACTACTTTCGAGACAGAAAGATATATCTGGGCATGGTGGCACTTGCTTGTCGTCCCGGCTACTCGGAAGGCTGAAGGAGAAGAACACCTTGAGTTCAGGAGGTTGAGACCATCCTGGAAAAATTGAAAGATCCATGACAAAGAAAGAAAAGGCATTCAGGAAAGAACAGCAGGAAAGGAAGAGAGGGAAGGAAAGGGAAGAAGGAGAAGGGAGCATAACCTGGCACGTGGTACCTTTAAGGACATCAGAAAATCTCAGGAAGAGGCAAGCCCTTAACAGGGAAACTTTCCATGTTGAAGGCAATGATTCTCTTCTGATTCTGAAGGATTAGCAATCTAGAATGCTGAGGTACTCCATTCCAAAGGCAGAATGTAAAGGACAAAGACACACATTTTTAAAAAAATATCTGCGTGATCAGTCCTTATCTGTCTAACCTGCCACTCCTCCTCCTCCCACTGATTGGCTAGCGTCTCTTCATCTCTTCCTTAACCAAGGTTTTCATCCCATCTCTCAACACAATAAGTGTGTTATATACACAGGGAGTACTTCTCTCTCATGCCCTCCCCTTCTAAAAAACACTCCTCCTAACCATTGGATTCCTCTTTCTTGATGCTACTGCTCAGATGGACTTTCCGGTCAATGTCTTTGGGCATTGTTTTTGGTGTGCATTAAGTACCTTATAGTTCTATTTGTATTTTGCTTACATACTGATCTTAAAAATGGAATTGTGACATTTATATTTTCAGCCCTCAGTGCTTTGTATGTAGGCATTCAAAGTTTATTTTAAAATATCTGATAACACATCTTACACCATCCTAGGTCACCCAAGTATAAATTCAATGTGTTTCTCAACCTTAATGAGAGCAATTAATCCAGAAAGGGATGCAAGGAAAGTGCAACCAAAGGTGATGCCCACATTAGAGACAAGCTCAGGGTGCCATGGGGGCAATGAGGAAGACCCAAGACCCAGCGTTTCCTGAAGCGTGTTTATTAAGCTTTCTCTTCAATTCTCTGAAAGTTGCCAATATCCTTTCAAATAAACATTTTAGCCTAAATTAATCAGAGTATATTTCTATAACATAACAGCAACCACAAAAATGCCTAAATACGTAATTGTCACTAAGGCACACAGTGGTTGTGGAGAGAAAGAGAAGGTACCAGGATGGTAGCATTCACAAACGCATCCTGACATAACAGTAGGATTACTAGGCCTGGGCAACCATGGTATAGTAATACATCACATTTTGGTTTTCTTGTCTAATATGTGGAAGAGAGGATACAATTCAGCAAACTAAAGAAAAATAGAGAATGGTCAAGTTCAAAGAATGAACAATGGTTTGGTCAGCTGATTATTTGGGACAAGTAGGGTCACTAGTAAGTGGTTGAAAAGATGAGTCTGAGGGTCATGGTATAGTCAGTGGCAGAGCCCTTGCTTAGCATGTATGAGACACCCCAGGTTTAGCCTCCAGCATCAAACTAAGAGAAGATAAAATATAATATAAAAAAATGAATCCAGAGCTTAGAAGAGACAAGTTTGGTGCTACAGATTAGAATTTTACATTCTCCTAAGTTTATGGGTTGATGCCTAACCCCAATATGAAGGTATCAAAAGTCACAGCCTTTGGGGGAGGTGATTGATAGATTCTCTTGTAAGGGAGGCTACAGGAAACATCGATGTCCCTTCTGTCATATGAAGGCACAACTGAGATGTCATCTGAGAACTAGGAAGTGGGTCCTCATCAGATGCAGCATCTACCAGCACCTTGAACTTGAACTTTCAGAACCTAGAATCATGAAAGTTAAATTTCTGTGGTTTATAAGCCAGCCAACACTTTGCTATAGCAACCCGACTGGATTAAGACATTTGGGATACAACTCCATATTTGGGAGTCAGCACAAGTGTATGTGCTAGTTGAAACAATGAACTAGATGAGACTATGCAAATAAAAAATGATGTGCTGAAAAGATATAAGACCTGAATTACACAAACATTGTTAAGATCCTAAACAGATGGGTTCTTTATAGAACCCAGAAAGAAAGGCGGAGGCTGGGAGGAGAAGCAGGAAAAAGAAGCTACATAGTCACCAGACAATGACCTCCAGTAGAAGAGACATAATCTGTCTTGGAGGCAGTGTCTCAACTGCTGCTCCTGACGTCAGAGAAGAGTGAACACATGCTATGGAGGAGGAGCATGCCTATAATCTCAGCACGTGGAAGATGAACATTCCAAGACCAAGGAGGTCAATGTCATCTTCAGTTACATAGGAAGTCTGAGATGAGCTTGGGCTACATGAGATTCAGTCTCAAGAGAGCACTTCACAAAGATGAACAAAGCCTTAAGGAACAGCTCAAGGGCTAGGTGTGGTGGTGCACATCCTTGATACCAGCACTCAGGAGGCAGAGGCAAGGGGACCAATGAGTTTGAGGCCAGCTTGGTCTATAAAGGAAGTTCCAGAACAGCCAGAGATACACGTGAAACGCTGTCTCAAAAGCCAGAGAGAGAGACAGAGAGCAACTGATTGACTGAAAAAGATCTAGTAGGCTTGAGTTCCTGGAAGAGCCAGGTTTGCTCAAAAACTCAGAGACCATCTGATAAAAGACAATGTGAATGGTCACTTTTTTGGAGACATGGGGGCTGCATCAACCATAACTCAGAGTGGTAAGAATCACTTCCTACAACTCCTTGGATGTTTACAATTGATAGGACCTAAAAGCAGAACTCTTCATCCCTTTATCTTCAAAACTTTCCACATTCGTTGGAGTCCATATCCCAGAAACATCTGTGAGTGAATGATGGGGTCCTGGAGGTGATGCTATACACATTAACTTCTTTAAAAAACTTTTGTGTGGCTGTGTGGCTCACACTGTTAATCCCAGCACTCTGAAGGCAGAGGCAGAAAGACTTCAGTGAGTTTAGCTTCAGCCTGGTCTACATAGTGAGTTCAAAGACAACCAGGGCTATGTAGTGAAACATTGTCTTTTGTTTGTTCATTGGCTTTTTTGTTTTGTTTTGTTTTGTTTTTTCGAAACAGGATTTCTCTGTATAGCCCTGGCTGTCCTGGAACTCACTCTGTAGACCAGGCTGTCCTCGAACTCAGAAATCCGCCTGCCTCTGCTTCCCAAGTGCTGGGATTAAAGGAATGCGCCATCACTGCCCGACACAATGTCTTAATAAATAAAAACAACTCTGTCTCTGTCTCTCTCTCTCTCTGTGTGTGTCTCTCTGTGTGTCTTTCTCTCTCTGTCTCTCTCTGTCTCTCTCTCTCTCTCTCTTTCTGTGTGTGTGTGTGTGTGTGTGTGTGTGTGTGTGTGTGTGTGTGTGTAAGTGCCTAGGGGGTAGGAGAGGGTGTCAGATTCTCTGAAGCTAGACTTATATGATTTCATGAGCTGCCTGATGTAGATGCTGGGAACTAAACACTTCCAATTTTGGTTCTCCCTCTTTCAAATAGCTGCAGAAAACATATGAAGCTTTTCTTTTATTGGAGAGAGCTCAGTCTTTCCAGTTCAGAACCCAGCCACAGTCTCAAAGCCACCTTCTAGAAGGAAAAACTAGAGGGAGTTTGCACTTATGTGATTGTGTGTATGCTTATTAATCACTTTGGAGCCTATATGGGGAAGACACATGACTGGAACATCTTAAATGCTCGATGCAATATCCTGGCTGGGGGAAAAGCATACATTTTAATGTATCACATTGATTCAGACACTGTAGAACCTGCAAATGAAAGTTCTAGAAAGCTGTCTCTTTAGGAAAGGAAGGAAGGAAGGAAGGAAGGAAGGAAGGAAGGAAACCCACAGGAAACTGGAGATTGGGCAAGGAGATCTGCTTAGCAACCTGGCCTCCATCTTTGGGCAAAAAGTGAATTGGGCTTATAAATTCATTTACCACAACATCACATCTGAAGAGAATTAGTATGATCCAGAGATGAATGACTGGAAGATTATCTAAGCTAATATATTCTTCAAGGAGGTTAATCCTGCAGCAGCAGTAGCTGGCATGGCACTAGAGGAAGCTGAGACAGAGTGGCAGAAATGGAGAACAATTAAGATTGAGTGGGATGGTGGTGGCAAACCTAAACACCAGGAACCGGACCAGGAGATATGTTGGTGTGTCTATCTTTTTAACAAGTGGGGAAATCTGCTTCCATGGGAGTAGAGACTCTCTCCCCTCTGTACTATACTAAATGAAAATTCAGCTTAGTATTCAACTCTCAGAAGTCTAAGGACCCCCCCCTCCAAAAAAAAAACCCATAAAGGAAAACATTGGGTTCTAAAAGTACAGGGTGCACACGAAGAGGTTCAGGAAGTGGATGGGCAAAAAAAACCTTAGGACTGGAGGGTGTGTATTTGTCAATTTCCAATACAGGAGGCACACAGAAAATGAATTGGGGGAGGTACTTTCTATCTAAGGCACCTCTTCCATTTTCCAACGTACTCTTGTCTTCTTGAGCTAATTTAATGGAACCAATGTAGCAGTTCTTAACCTTTAAATGTGAGCTTCAAAGGTGCGATTGTAATACAGAATGCTTTAGCAAACAGACGTGATCAGTGCAGATCACTGTCTAATGAAGAAAGAAAATTATTAATCTTAGAGATTTCTACCCAGATAATGGGAGACATTTGTGTCACAACTGAGCATAATTGATTCTATTCACAAGAGGGGACTCCAAGCCACTAGAAATAATTAATCAGTGTCTCAGTGATGCTGAAACCAAAAGGCTTCTTCCATCCTCTCACTTGTGTGTGATGCACTGGCCGAAGGGTAACTTTAGTTGCTCCTAAGCTCCTGTCGACCTTGTGTTTTGGAGTATGGGCCTCTGGCTGGCCTAGGAGTAGCCAAATGGGATAGGCTGACCTGCCAGGGAGTAGCAGGGATCTGCTTGTCCCCACCTCCCCAGTGCTGGGATAACAAACCCACACCATCATACTTAACTATTTTAGATGCTTTCTGGGGGTGGAACTAGGGTCCTTATGCTTATGCAAAGCAAGCACTTGACTCTCAGAGCCACAACCAGAGCCCCACCCTCTCATTCTCTGAGTATTATCTCTTCCTCCTGCTCTTCAAAATAACTCCAGATTCTGTGTGGCATACTCTAGCTCCCGACAGTTAACTCAGGGTAATATAAAACAGTACCGAACTATTATCACACACATGCCCAGACCTTACATTTTCACAGCTGCCTGCGTATTGAATCTGGCAAAAGCTTTGAGAAGATCATCCACATTAGTAAATTTAGAGGGATGAAGGCTGTGGTGAGGGGCTCTCAGGGAAGTCTCTTCCTTCCTGTCAGCTTTCTCTTAAGATGATAATTTATATTGTTATTTGTATTTCCTTTTCTTCTGGCCAAGGCCACTAGGCATTAAAAGTTCATCTAAAAGGGCATAGCTCAGCCCTGTGTCCTGGCTCTGGCCCCCATTCCTCTTTGTTCTCCTGTCCTGCATCCAGAGTTTAACTTCAGATAATAGTTTGTCCTTCTGGGTGTTTTGCTTCTTTTGAGCCTGTTATTTACCTACTGTCTTTTGACTCCAAGCCTCCACCCAGCCCCTTTTAAATCCCACTCTGAGGTACTATAGTTTCCAGGTTCCCTTGTCCAGTGAACTTCCTATTAGTTTCTGTCAAAAAGAGGGGCTTGACTGAAGGAGAAGAGAAACCCTTCCTGTTTTCCCAGTTCTTGTCAGCCTCCCTCTGGCCAAAGTGGTTGGATCATCTGCAATTTCTCTTAGCATTCTGGTTATTGATAAATAGTCTTCATTGCCAATTGGCCTCTCTACTCAGCAAGGGCTGTAGTCCAGTGCTTCAAACTACAAAAGCTTCAGATGAATGTTCACTCAGTCATCCAAGAAATATTTATTCACCACCTACTGTGTGCCAGAGTCTCTTGTAGGTTCCAAGGACATGGGAACAAGGAGAGACAGCAGCCCATTTCTGTTTGAACTTAGATTTTGAGTGGGAGTTACAAGCAACCGGAGTTCTAGGCTATCTGAAGGGTGTCTCAGACTTGAAGAGTTTTAAATAATCCTTGATTCCCTCCCCCCTTCAAACCCGATTCCTTTGATACTCTTCTTTATCTTGGTGGCAGGGCCACTCATTCTGCCACTTAGCCTGTGACGGCTCTGACGTTATTCTTCATTTCCTCATTCTTACACACAACGCACCCAAACGGTCTTTTGTCAAGTCTCACTGATCCTGTCTTCAAATGTGCTCCGAATCTGAAGTCAGGATGCTTTTCAGCCGCTCTGCTCCAAGCAAAGCTCCTTCCCACACTGGAGCTTTTCACGGGTGCGAATTTCTGTAGAAAGGAGAGGGGGAGGGGAAGTGATGGGAGGAAATGAACAGTAGGCAGTGCTTGTACAGTATGCTGGATGTGCTTCTTGGCTCTGTTTCTTTTAAGAACTCATAGACCATTTATGAGATAGATTTCTGAATGGTCTTCCCTGGACCCAGAATCTCTGGAGTATAATCTCAAACACCAGTTACCAGAATTTGCAGCTCTGCCTGTCTCATGAAAGGTCAGAGAGAAAAAACAAAAACAAATATATTTCTATAGATCACTTTAAAAATGACTGTCACTGTCTCTGTCTCTGTGTGTGTGTGTGTGTGTGTGTGTGTGTGTGTGTGTAAAAGGAGTCACACATACCTCCGCTGGCACACCTGTGGAGGACAGAGATCTACTCTGTGGACTGACTCCATGCCTGTTCTCAACCTTCCATGGGTTCCTAAGACTGAAGTCAGATCTCACCGGTCCCTATGGGTTGTTTTTCATGTAAAAGAATCATGAGCTTTTTTTGCTCAAAATCTGCCTAATATCTCATTATATTTTCAACAAATTCAAACTGCCTGCCATTTAAAAATAATTATTTGTTCGTGAGTATAAGTGTTTTGTCTGCAGGTACATCTATGCACCGTGTGTGTGTGTGTGTGTGTGTGTGTGTGTGTGTGTGTATGTGTGTATGTGTGTGTGTGTGTGCAGTGCCAGTGGAGACCAGAAGAGAGAGTTGGATCCCTTGGAACTAGAGTTACAGATGATGTGGGTGCTAAGGCTTGAATCCAGGTCTTCTGCAAGAGCTACAGATGCTCTTAAGAGCTCAGCATACTCTCTAGGCCTGCTTGTTTATAAAAATTCTCTGATTCTCCCCTCTCCTCCCTACCCTTTATCTCCTGCTAGTCCCCTATCATGTCAGCCACTTTTGCCAATTGGGGCTTCATATTTCTTTCAAGAAATTTTTATTTAACTATTTAATTTTTATTTGGTGTGGGTGAGTCGTATGCATGTGGAACATGTGTCACTGTATCTGGTTACCCCATTTGATTAGTTATTAATTAATTAAATTCTCATTTTTATTAGTTCATAGAAAAATTTATACAATGTACTGATCATATCCAGCCCCTCCCCCAACTCCTAGATCCACCCTGCCTTCCCTACCCACCCAATTTTGTGTCCTCTTTTTTATGTGGGTACTGAGAATGAAACTCCGGTTCTTCTGTCTGCTTTGCAAGCATTTTGCTGACTGAGCCATCTCCCCAGCCCAGTCTTCAACTCCTTGCTAGTCCTTGAACACCTTAAAGTCAGACCCTTCCAATCATATCCTATCTGTGTTATGCCTTCTGGCTGTGGGGTATTTGTGGTGGGAATGGATTTCAGGGAATTTTCATAGAAAAGGAAAGAAAAGACACAGGGTACCAACTTGGAATTATACCCCAAGATACAGGAAACTATTGAAAGTCGCCCTCTGATGGTGACAGGTAGAATGTCTTAATAAAAACAATTGGGGGACTCCCCTTCCATCGTAGGAACTCAAGACGGCTGCAGAAAATTTAGATGAGAAGACTGCCACAAAGATCCAAAGATACTTTGGGCATCCATTTGTGGATTCAGAATGGCATAGTTTTTGCAGATGGGGAAGCATGGATAATATATGTCCCAAAGAATATGTCCAGGTAATGTCAGAGGACAAGACTCTAAGGAAATGAGATCCACTGTGGATCCAGAAAGCCACAATAGAATGGGTCTAGGGCATTATGGACAAACAGACCCAGATGCCCACTTTTGCCACCTGAAATGAGCTTTGAAAATTTGCATGTTGAAAACTTTAAATCATTACTAGATACACATATCAATATTTCCTTCAGACTATCATGCTCACCACTGTATTCCTTTGATTTCTAAATACCCATTTCATTGAAATATATCTCTCAACTCCATGTTTTCCATCTAAGAAAAATTGGCTCTTGAATTCAATACAACTTTAAAATCATGCATTTTAAAAATGTTCAAGTAGTGATAATTTTATCTAAATTCCACCTATAACTACCAGAATGTAAAAATCACACATAATTATAAAAGATTGACAAAGGAGTAGAGTTGCAGATGCAGCTGGTGATAAGGGGCCAGCCACATTATTGCAACAAACCAACTGTTTACTAACAGTTACATTGTTTCTGATCAGAACGCCTTTTAAAGCTTATTTTCTAATACTAGAGTCTTTGGATGATAAAGAGATGGCTTGGTTTTGTTTTAGAAACTTGCTTGGAGAGGGGAGTTGTTTAAAATAATAAATAGAAAATCATGCTTAGCATTTTTATATATTGTATCTGGTATTTTCAGGAAAGGAGGACCATTGATTTAAGTGGGAGATTTTTGAGAATAAATTTACAAGTTTCAATAAAAGAGAAAGGACCAAAGAAAGCATGGTGCAATATAAATGAGGAAATGGGGAAGAAAAGAAAAGCAGGCAGAAATATAGGAAACTGAATTTAAATAAAGAAGTAAACATAATTTAAATCAATAAGAAAATGGATTAAATTCACCTATGAGGAACGTAATCTCAAGTTTGATTAAAATTACCCAGCCACTAACCAGCAAAACAGCTCAGCAGGAGATGGAATTTGCTTCCAAGCCTGAAAACCTGAGTCCAACCTCCAGGACTCACATGACAGAATGAGAGAACTGGCTCTTGAAAGCTGTCCTGTGGCCTTCATGTGTGCATAATGGTATATGCATGCCCCCATTCACATACACCATATATAAATTGATGCAAATTTTAAAATTCCAGCCACACAGCTTTTACCTGGACACACTTAAACTATGTATACAGAATACTTGAAAACAGAATGTATTCCAAAGAAAAGGGGTTTCTCATTCCCTTCCTTCTTCTTAAATTCTCTCCACATCTATTTTACTTCCTGTGTCATCTTATCTATTTGCTATGGACAGATCCAAGTGTCCCTCGGTAACACAAGAAGCTACTGATAGCCTGTTGGTGGGGCTCAGGAAGACTCTCTGAATATTTGGTTAACTTGACTAGGAAAAATACTAACCACTTCCATCCAGCAGGGACAATACACACTTTCATCACTTGCTACAAATGTATCAGATACTAACTGCCCATAACGGCTCTATAGTAGAACTAGACTCCGCAAACTTTATTTCCTAGAATCCTTTGCTAGTTAGCTTTGGGATAGTTTCTATCAACTGGAGACTTATGTTTTGAATCTAAAGTATTTTCCAAAGATTCACATTGTCAATGCTTGGCTCCTAGCTGGTGGTGGATCCCTTAGAAAGTGGAGTGTAGCTGGCAGAAACAGGGTTACTGAGGGTGGGAGGGAAAGCAGAAAAGGGAAGGAAGGAGTCTCTTGGAGAGTCTAGCTAGAATCTAATCATTTCCATCTACATTACACAGCCATGGTTCTAGTTCCAGGCTTCTTGAAATATTCGGAGACAGTAGTAGCAGCCAGACCTACCATTTGATTTGCCATGGCCCCTTAAGTGGCCTGGTTTCTACCTATCACCAATCTAAGCAAGACTAGTATCATTCTGTCTAGATTCTGACCTCATATTTTCCAACTTTTGGTCTCTTTTTAGGGTCACTGTGATGAAACACCATGATCAAAGCAACTCGCAGAAGAAAGGGTTTTATTTGGCATATGCTTCCATGTCACTGTTCATCATCAAAGGAAGTCAGGACAAGATCTCTAACAGGGCAGAATCCTGGAGGCAGGGGCTGATGCAAGGGCCATGGAAGGGTGCCACTTACTTGCTTGTTCCACATGGCTTGTTCAGCCTACTTTCTTATAGAACCAAGGACCATCAGCTCAGGGATGGTCTCCACCACAATGGGATGGGCCCTCTCCTGTCAATCACTAATTAAGAGAATGCCTTACAGTCAGATCTTATGGAGGCATTTTCTCTATTTTTGAGAACTTATTGAGGTCCCCTCCTTTCAGATAACTCTGACTTGTGGCAAGTTGACATAAAACTATCCAGCACGTGTTCCTCTAGGTCAGGAGTGATGGCTTCTTCTAAAGATATTAATCTCTGAAATCTTCAACTTCTCTTTTTGCTTGCTTGGTGTTCTGATGCTTGCATAACTAACTCCGTTGATTAAATGCCCTTCATTTGAAATATAGAGTGTGTTTTCCATCATTGGACCCTTGCTCCTCTCACTATTGAATAGAAAACAACCCTGGTCCACTACATTGAGAGATGAGAAAGCAACACATCTCCTCAAAGCTTTGATAAAATACAAACATGCAGAAAATAAGAAATAGGAAGTCTTCTATATTCATGTATCTAGAAGATGCAATTTTGGGGCATGTAGGATGTCTCCTAAGTGGACTGATCTACCTCACACCAAGAAAGAGACATGATTTTGAGTGGCAACATATGGCATATGTACGTGTGTTGCATCAACAAATCCAACAGATGATTGGAAAATTACATGATATGATTTCCTTAATGATTTGCTTAGAGGCAGGGGTGGGGAAGGGGATAGGTGGGTTTCAAAGGGGAGCTCTGGAGAGGGGGAAACATTTGAAATGTAAATAAAGTATAAAAAATGAATCCACATATTTTCCTTCTAGCCCAGTTCCTTCTTTTTTTTTTTTTTTTTTTTTTTTTTAAAAAAAATTGGGTCTGACTTTGTAACATGCACATGGGAAAGAGGAGGGGGAGGCGGAAAGAGAGAGGGAGCATATTTAGGCTATGTTCCTGAGGATTAACTTCTGTTCCTCCTGTGTCCATTGAGTGCTTGGGTCATAGAGGCGCATCACTATACTCAATTTCCATTATTTCATATTAATTAAATCATTTAGTATGATTCCTTTGTGTCTGCCTTCTTTCACTTGACACACACTTTAGACATCCATATTCTGAACATGAATACTAAGAACATTTTTCAGTACTTCATCCTTTTTGAAATAGCTAACTAATCCCTTGTGTGGAAATACAGTAATTCATCTCTCCATTCCTTCATCCATTTGAGCTGTTTCTACTTTTTGACTGGTATGAATAACACTACTGGTCCATTGGTAATTCTGTTTAACTTTTTAATGAACCAGTAAGTTGTCTATCACTGTGTTTGAGCCATTGTATATTGCCACCAACTATGGATGATGGTTCCAATTCTTTCATAATCCAAAGTCTACATCCTCGCAAACACTTGCTATCTGCTATTTTTAAAAAAGGCCAAAAAACCCCAAAAAGAAACAAAAGACCAACCAACCGAACAAACAAACAAAACCCCTCATGAGTGTAAGGTGGTACTTTATGTGTTGGCTAGCTTCCATTTTGATGCAGTCAGACGCTCCGCGCTTTGTCTTATGGTTTGTATTTTCTAAGTTTTACTGAAGAGCCTATTCTGAGGATCCAGATGACTCATTGGTTAGAGCACTCCATGCTCTTGCACTTTAATTCCCAGCCACAGCTCTCTGTGACTTTTCTTCCAGGGGATGCAGTTCCCCTTTCTGACTTTTGTGGATACCAGACACATACATGCTACACATACATACATGCAAGTGAAACATTCATACATATAAAATAAATAAATCTAAAAGAGAGAGATCTTGTTCTTGAACAACAACAAAAACTTTTCTTCAGCTGGCAAGCTTTCCTGCCCACATTTGAATCTCTAGACTATCCAGATCTCATCTCCCCTTCACTGCCATTTTGTATTTGATGTCAGTCTAGGTTCCCAGTTCCTATTTCTCCACAAAGCAATGATGCAGTATTGGCTAATAATCCACTCTTTCATCCTACAGAATAAATCAGTTTCCTCAACATCTACTGGGGAAACATCATGTCTAATGGATTTTTGGGAACTTCATTGCTAAATTCTGTTTCACTGGTCTTGAGCCCAGACCTGACAATGCCCCTTACAACAAATTCTGTTTTGTTGTTATTTTTATTTTTAAGTTTAATGGTTTTTCTGTTGTTGTTGACTGTCCTGTTGTTGTTGTTGGGTTTCTCTGTGTAGCTCTGGCTGTCCTGAAACTCACTCTGGAGACCAGGACTCACAGAGATCCTCCTCCCCCTGCCTCCCAAGTGTCTGGCACTAAAGAAAGTATGCACCACCCTCCTGATGAGCATGAATCTTTGAAAGCATGAACATTTTTTCCTATTTAGATTTTCATCATATTTGTTAGAGGTTTTCTTTATAACTATGTTATCACACTGTCAAATTTATCATTTAAGAATATAAAATGCTTGTGGTAGAGAGATGGCTCAGCAGTTAAGAGCACTGATTGTTCTTCGAGAGGTACTGAGTTCAACTCCCAGCAACCACATGATGACTCACAACACTCTGATCTATAATGGGGTCCAATGCTCTCGTCTGGTATTTAGACTTACATGTAGACAAAGTACTCATATACATACATACATAAACTGTTTTTGAAAATAATATGAAACACAGGTGATTTAGGTAATCTTATTTAAGTATTTTTTTCTTTTTTTGGAGTTTTGTAGTATTCTAATAAAAATTTTATGCATTTGGGTTTAAATTTTCATCTAGCTAGTTTATAGTTTATTACTGATTATAGGAATAGTGTCTTATTTTTATTACATTTCTAAATATGTATTGTTAGTTTAAACTAGTGCTCAGTAGTTCTGCTTTGTCATTTGTCATTTGTTCAGTGATCGTGTGTCTTATGTACAGATGAGAACAGTTATATCTTTTTACCTTCAGCCATTAATATGTTTCCTTTCTTTAGAAAATTGGCTAAGATATTATCAACAAACACAAAGATAGAATTGAAATAACTTTTTTCTTGACCACTTGGACATCTTTTTTAAGTAGTAATGCCTTTTCCTTGTTGCTGATTCATAAATTTCTGATTGCCAATGTCTACATAAAAAAACTTTTACTTGTGCTCCAGAAATTTATCCATATTTGCAAACCTGCCTGAGCACATATCTGGTTCTTCTCATGAGTGATCCCTCATGAATGGTTGAAAGAAAAGGAAAAAATTATGACCCTTGTTTATACATGACCCTTCATAATAGTCCCAGGTAGGAACACAATGCAGTAGTTTGTGGCTCCTTTCAAGGCCAATCAAGAGGGAAAATGGAGTAGAAAAACAGTCAGTTAGGTAGTACCTCAAGAAGAACAACCCAAGATCTCCTATGAGATGACTGTTAATACAACTTTTATTTGCCTGAAGTAATTGTTGTCTCTGAGGCTTACTGCCTCTGTCTGCTAACCTAGGCCTAGTCCTGGAAGCTCCTAGCCTCCATACAGTCTAATGTAGGCCCAGAATGTTTTTAGCCTCTGAGACTCGCTGCTGAATAAGCTTCCCCCACCCCCTTCCTAGTTCTTTCTGAATTCTGGCTGGCCATTTCAACTCAGCTGTTCTGGCTCAAAACTTTTCTCCAAGCTGACTGATTCAATATGGCTTCTCTTAGTTCCTGACTGAATTGCTCTACTTGGTTTCAGACTACCTCTGGCAATCTGTTGTAATCTGGCTCTGTCTCATTCTCTGATTCACTCTGTCTTCACCTGTGTCTAGCTTGTTCTCTCTGCAACCTGTCTCTGTACAACTCTCTCAGTAAAATTGCCTCTTCCTTTCCCCCTGCACTGCTCTCTCTTAAGTAGCCTCTCTTTACCTTCTCTTCTCCTGAGAGTTGGACATATCCTATTCTGTCAAATCTTTCTCTGATTCGTCACTTTGTCTGCCACTCAGACATCATTTTCAAACATGGATGCTTCCTTCTACAAACTAACTTTAACCTTCATTGTCTGGGATTAAAGATCTGTACCAAGGGCGTGTCTGTATTCCAGACAGAGGATTTAAAGGTGTGTGCTAGTGGCTGAGCCACACCACAATTAGAAACATTGTTTTTTCAGTAAATAACACAATCTTGAGGGTCACAGTGTGATCAAATATTCTGCAACAGATGATGTAATATAATCATGAACAATTAATTTACTTACATATTCTTAAGGGAGGATTCACACTGGTTATAGGTGGGGACTAAAGGTTTATCATAGTCAGGGACTTGGAAGGAATAAGATTGAAAGATTGGTGACAATGAGAATTAAAAAGGACTCTAAAAATCTCTTGATTCTATTTTTCCACTTTAGCTATTGACTCATTTCTCTCTAAAAATCTCTAGATATTAACCCATTTCTTTCTTCTTTGGAGTAAAAATTTCTTGAGAGATTCAACTATACTAATTATCTTTAATATTTCTCCCCTCACACTCATAAAAATGATGACAGATAAGTTATATTGAATTCCTTTGTTATCAATGGATTGCTTTTTGTTTCGAGACAAGGTCTCAGGCTGGCCTTGAACTCAATGTGTAGTAGCCAAGGATAACCTAAACTCTGACCCTCCTACCTTTACTTCCCAAGTGCTGGGATCTTAGGTGTGTGCTCTTGTCTCAGCTGTGAGTTTTTTCCTTGTCTGCCTGTGCTTCTACTGTTGTCCTCTTTGGATTTTGTGCCTATTCACACTTTGGAGCTTCTGTCATCATTTGGCCATTGTCTTTGACAGTAACTGGGATTCAAACCCAAGGCCCTGTACATGTTAGGCAAGTGCTCTAGCACTGAGCTATACCCTCAACCCTTATAAAACATTTTATGAATCAAGAAATTCAATCACTTTAAAAGAGGTGAAGGGTAAGGTTGGTATGCCCACGAGGGTCTACTGGTGTTACCACGAATTCTGTCTTCCAGAAGCAATCGGATGGAAAGCCTTCTAAAACCTCAGTTTAGGTGTCAGCTGACAGAAAAGACTTCAAGGTCTTTTCAAGCTGAGCAAGTTAGGAGGAATGACCCAGAACTGAAAGATGATGCAGTTTCTCCAGAGCCAACATCAGAGGAAACTTTGGTCTTCACTTTGGATTTTGTTGACTTAAAGTTCTTTGACAACCCCAACCCTGCCCCACGTTGCTTTTGTTGTTGTTTTTCGAGACAGTATTTGTATGTACCCTGGGCTAACCTTGAACTCATCATTCTCCTACATAGCTTCTGAGTGTTGGGATTGCAATATACACAACCACACCTAGTTTACACCCAGCTTGTTTGAAGTTATTAATATCAAAAGAAGGAATGATTTCATGTGGGGGATGGAGTCAGGGATTCCTCTAAGCTGGAAGCTAAGACTGTCTTACCCAGTATGTATTCCATATACTCCTGAGAGATGACTGTGTCCTAGCCAGCCAGGAGTATTCCACATACCCCTGAGACATCAGGCTTAAGAAGGTGACTCTGATGTATTCATTTGATCCTTGTGCTCACGATCTTAGAAGACAGGAATAGAGGGCAGGGTATGCATGCAATCTGGAACTCTTAAGAAGGGAAATGGTAATGTCTAAAGTAGTTGTATTAGAGAAGAATCTCAACTGCTGTTACAAAACGGAAACATTTCCCCAAAGATTACTATGATCTGTTTTTTTAGAAAATGCCTCTTCCTCTCAAATCTACCCCACCCAGCCACTCTCACCTACTAGAAAAGCCATTCTTGGTTCTTACAACTCTTCATTGTTTGCTCCACAACTTTTCTGTCTGCACATATATATGTGTATATGCACCTGTGTATATATTCATGTGGTTATGTGTGCACATGGAAGCTGGAGGACAACCTCAGGAACTGTCTCTTCAGAGCTGTCCACCTTGATTTCTGAGACATGGTGTCTTACTGGTCTAGAACTCACTCAGTAGGGTAGGCTGGCTGGACTGTAGGCAGATCCATAGGGATCTGCGTGTCTCTACCCCACAATACTGGTATTGCAAGCACTCATCACCATGCCTAACATTTTATATGGGTTCTGGGGATCAAGCTCAAGTTCTCCTGCCTTCAAGGCAAGCAGTTTATTGGATGAGCCCTTATAACTTAATTTTAAGGCCTCCTATTAGCCTCACCTTAGCTCCTTCTGGCTTTGAACAGAGAAGGAGAATCTGACTCTCACCCCTCTGCCCCACCCCCACTCCTTTATGAAGGACTAAGAAAAGGGCTAGTAAGTCACAACTGTCTTCTGGGTTGTCCAGAGAGACAGTAAGATCCTTTCCCTGGCTCCAACAAGCTCCACAGGAAACCTACTCTCCGGGCACCCTCTCCCTTTATGACCATCCAGTGAGAGACTTCAGGTTCTGTTTCTCTTATGTGTGTACATCTCGGACCCTCAGAGAATCTCAGCAAGGCTGTTTCCCCAACTCCAAGTCAATCTTTGTAGCTAGTTCTCAAGCCCAAAGGTATTCAGAAGAACTAGATGCCTTTCCACTCCGGAAACTACGATAGCTAGATGAAGGAACAATCCTGAATCCCTTTCCTCTTTGTTAGCCCCATTATGCTGTCTGTGATGGCTGGCTTTAACTGTCAACTTGACACAACCTAGAGTCATCTGGGAAGAGATCCTTATTGAGGGAGTGTCCACATTGGGTTGACCTGTGGGGAAGACGGAGGACGCTGTGGTCTTGAATTGCCTAGGACTGGAGAAACGGAGCTGAGCATAAGCACTTGATGTGAGTCTATACAACAAACACATTATTTCTCTCTGCTCTTGACTGTGGATGGGATGTGCTAGCTGGAGGTCCTGCCCTGACTTCTCTATAATGATGAATTCTAACCTGGTGTTATAAACAGAAACTAATCCCTTTCTCCCCTAAGTTGCTTTTGGTCAGGTTTGCTTGTGTTGATCAGCAATAGAAATAAAATTAAGATCACATTTTCTCCTTGATCTCAAAGCCCAAGGGCAAATCTCTCAAGGTTTTGTTGACAATGAAATTGTCTATGTGCCACTCCATCTGTTAGTTTCCCTCACAGGACATTGATATGTGTCTTTAAAAAAAAATTCTGTCAGGAATAAATATGTTCAAAATCAGGTTTTCACATTTGAATCAAGAAATGGCCTAAGTTAACTGACACCTGTAAGACTTGTAAAGAAAATAATGGATTTTCTTGTTAAAACTAAAGCTCATAGGTATGGACAGTCTGATCATCTCAATGTACACCTCTGGGGAGCAGGCCCATCCTGGGTAACAATTCAAGAAGGTGCGTTAGCATTTGACTCTGTTTTATACCAAGATTTAAGATGATGTGCCATGCCTAAGAAATTATGTAGCTTACTACTAAATCAGCACCCGACAGCTAACAGAAGGCCTCTGTTTCTGCTCCTTTCTCGGTGGGTTCTCAATGGAGGAGATTGTTTATGCCCTGTCACAATGATTAACTTCAACCCTGTTTCCTCCATCTTCTGTAGCAAGCATTTATAACCTGACATGTGGAACTGTCTTCTTCTAGATGGTCTGCTGCCTTCAAAACCAGAGGGGACACTAAGCAACAGTGTCTTTGAAATGATCCACTGCTGTTCTGAAGCCCACAGTTTGGCTCAGTATCTCCAGACGTCCCCTCACAGGTGACTTTCTGAGGTCCCTCTCTGAGCCTTTATTAGCTGCCTAGCATCTCTCAGGCTGTTCCATTTGCAGTATCTCATCCCCATGAACAGAAGTGTGTGGTCATAAGTTTGCCAAAGACCCTTCCTAGCCTGCCTCTGAATTACACTAATGCTCTGGGTTTCGGCAAATGTTGGTGGATGTTTAGTTCTGTTCTGATCTTCTGCGCTATTAATAGGATTATTTTATTTATAGTTTTGAGGACTGCTCATTATAAGTGTAACAGTGATTATTTAGAGAGTATTGACACATTAGCTGGGCATGGCAGCACATGACTGTAGTCAGCATTCCAAAGGCAGAGGCAAGGCAGATTCCTGGGAGTTTGGGACCAGTCTGGTCTACACAGTGAGTTCCAGGACAGCCAGAGCTACATAATAGAAAGACTCTCTCTCAAGAAACAAAGCAAAACAAAAAATTAATAAGTCAGGTTTTTGGCACAGCATATCTCTGTGAAGATTGTGAAGTTGATAACTCTGAAATGATTCAGGAAAAATATAGGTGTGGAGCATGTTAAATTTATGTCATATATATGTTCACATACTATGTGTACATTGACATATATACGAATGCACAGTGGGTAAGCAATGTGTTAGGCGCTTAACATCTGGATTATCATTATGAGATGGATTTTGCACACTGTTTCTGTAAGTTTTTTGTCAACATGAAAAGCTGAAAAAGTATACAAATGTTCATGTAAGTGAAGAGGCTCGAAAACTCATCCTATAACAGTAGCTATCACTGCACTATGGGATTATGGGATGACTTTATGTTCTCCTTTTGGTTCATTTGTATGTTTAAATATCCCATGGTACAGATATATGAATTTTGCTTTGTGATAAGGACAAAAGAAACTTCGAAGATGTGGTTGAAACTGTAAATTGTTGAAAGGCTTTCAAAATTAACCTTACTGGGTTAGATGCCAACCGTATGCCTGTTTTCCATCTTCCTGAGAAATAGAACTTAGACACTGCGGTCGTTAATGAGTGGTTGGTCTGCTTAGCTTCTCTTGGGTGAGCAGCTGTTTTGTTCTGTGGTCGAAGCAGTAAAAACAGAAGCCACTGACAGTCTTTCAGCTCTTGATAAGTGGTGGAAATGTCCTGACTGTCTTCTGAGACTCTCCACATCTATTCCCTTCTCCTCCTTTTCATAAGCCTGGCTTCCCTGGTTGTCTGGCTTCCAGTGGGTTTGGTCACTAGTGGGGAAGGAACAAAAAACATACACAGGAAGGGGTTCTGAGTAGGTTTATCTCCCAGGCCCTCTCCTGCAGGCCTGCTTCAGGTTGGCTGATACGTTACCGCAAGAAGGTGCACCTCTCACGTGGTCTTCACATAGGTCTTCCTTCAGGCTAACCCATGGAAACAGCACTGTAAATTACTAGCTGAGCCCTTATCCCCAGGCCTCAGCCTATGCTCACATCCCTGAAGGCAGTGCTTTTATTGAGCTCTATTGACCAATTTGAATGTATCATGTTTCCTTCTGGGACCATTAATAGGATAGCAATGCTGTCTTGTGGTTTTAAAAGAAACGCCAGCAAGTGTTCCTGAGAGGCTTTAGTAGGGGGCCATTCTCCGTAGCACTTCGTTGGCAGCTTACACAGTACTTTCTGGTACTATGGAAGCGACCTCACAGGAAGGAGGTTTTCAGATTGGATCCAGCTTGAATGATCTGAATCTAGTGTCTGAAATGTGTAGAGTCTTACCAATAGAGACTTAGCTTTAACCTCTGAGAAGCTCCCAAGGGTAACAACAAGAGCCTATGTGGTTCTGAGAGTCACTTGCACTACCCTGATAAACCACTGGAAAGGTCCCTTATGACTAGGGACATCATTAGTCAGGGACTTTGTTAGTCCATGGTTCTTATGGGGAGCACTGCCAGCCCAAGTAACATAACTTCCTTCTCTCTCTCTCTCTCTCTCTCTCTCTCTCTCTCTCTCTCACACACACACACACACACACACACACACACACACACACTTGTGTAATTTTAGGTAAATATAAAATAATATGATTCCTTGGTGTTATTTGTCCCCCCCCCCTTCGGTATGGACCTCCCCTTGCTCAGTTGAAACCTCTCCTCTTCTCTTCTTTTTCCAACTTCATATTGCCTGTACCCTGCTGTTCCTCTCTCACAACACCCCTGCCCCCCATCACAGTCTGTTTGTGTTTACCTGGCTTCTTTGGATACTCCATGTTGGTTCTATAGATCTAAAGATTTGGATCTAGGAACTACAAGATGAGAGAGATCGTGTAGTGTTGCTTCTGATCTGGTTACCTCGCTCAGTATAATCTTTTCTAGATCCATCCATTTTACCTGCAAATTTCATGATTCTGTTTTTCTTTACAGTTGAGTGGTATTTCATTGTGCATAGATGGGTACCACACTTTCATTATTCACTCGTCTGTTGAAGGATGCGTAGGTTGCTTCTATTTCCTGTCTACTGTGGATAGGCTAGCAATAAACAGGGATAGGGAGCCACTATCTGTAGAGCAGGTTGTTGAACAAGGATCTCAACAACTAGGGAAATCGAAACTTGTCCTTTTCCAAGGATCAAAGTCCTGAGTCAGCTGCCTGGCATTTTCAAGGGATACACCTTAGATGCTGGTGGGAGCTGAAGGGTAGACTGCATTGTTGTTCTGTTTAAGAAGGCTGAGTAGGGACAGTCCCAAGTATGGAATGCTGGCTTGCAGGAAAAACCAGACTTGGTTTCTCAACTGAGAGCTAGTAAGACTGGCTTCTACCCTCAAGACCCAGTTCACATTTGCCTAGGGGTTCAGGCTGGAAAGTCAGCACAGGTCTACGATACTTGGTTCTTCTTTCTTCATAAACTACCACTTGTAACCTGGGGACAGGTGTGGCCGGTGGTACCTCTCAGAACAGAAGCATGTCCCAGGCCCATACACTCCAGTTTCCAGAGGGAAACTTCTGCCACAATCTACATTTCCCTGATGACCAAAATAGATTGCTAAAGAAAGCCCTATAGAGTGTTTCTTGGCCATCTTGGCACCAGCCTTTTACACCCAAGCTTGTCTTCTTTTTACATTCATAGATCATACCCCCCCCCCAAGGATGCTCCCAAAGTTATGGAGACTTGTACAAAAGGAAGCTGAGGAGAGAATTCTTAATGATGGAGAGCTGTTGGATGCAGGACTGGGAAAGGCTGACCTATGACTTCTAGCAAATAGCATAACTATATCTCCAGAATTGAGCGGACACCGAGACCCTGTAAGATCAACCTATAGGAGGAAATAGCCCTTGGGGATATCACTGTGTCCCTGATAATGGCCCAAGGCTCGTTTAGTTAATTGCTTTCTGGGAAAAGTGATTTTGCTTTATATGTTTTAACATCTGGGGAGAGAGACTACCTGTATATCACAGGAAGCATACCAGGACAGACTACACCATGAACACACTGACAGGAATCCTCCACTTGGCGAGGGCCACTGATAAAAAGCAAGATGGTTTGTCACAATGTCACCAAAATGAAGTAGAGGAAGCAGTTTGTACCAGTCACTGCAGTTATCAAGGAGATCAAAATACCTCCGCTCAGCTTTAAAAATGGTGATAGGAAAATAAATCATGAGATACTAGCAATCTAAGGAGAACGTTACAGAATAGCACATTGTTTAGAAGTCAGACCTTAACACCTCAAAGCATTTTGGTGAATGCTGTGCCTCTTATTGTCAGGTCTAGACACCTAGTAAGAAAGATGAATATCCCATCATGCATTTTAGGTTAGTAGTTGAGTATGATGCAAAGAAGACCTTAATAGAGAAGAAATCTGAATTTCCCTTAAGGAATAACAACAAACAAATAGTCGGATAAATGCAATGACTTGTGACAGAAGTCAACGTATTTCTCAAAAAAAAAAGTAAAATGTTACCTTTTTAAATTTGCCATGATCCATGTCTTCTCTATCACCTGTGTGTGTGTGTGTGTGTGTGTGTGTGTGTGTGTGTTATATGCATGTTCCCATATGTATGCACAAGTGTGTGTGGAGACCTAGGGCTGAGTTTGGGAGTCTTGTCAAAACTGGGTTTCTCAACTGAATCTACAGCGTAGCCATAAGACCAGTCTAGCTAGCCAGCCGGTTTGCTTGGTGAATCCCATGCCTCAGCCTTCTCAGTGATGGCATTTCCATAGAGTGTCGTGCCCACCTGCCACTTACATGGGAACTGGGAATTCCAACTCTGCTCCTCACACTTGCTACTTGCCTGGCAAGCACTTTAACTGCAGAGCCATCTCTCCAACCAGTCTTTGGATGGGACTTCTTGCAAACAAACAAACAAAAACAAACAAACTGTAACATCACAGATATAACAATAAATGAGTCATTTTATGCTGTTGGACTGAAAAGTAAAACTAAGAAGTCTAGGGCTGGGAATACAGCTCAGTGGATAGAGTGTTTTTCTATCATGCACAAGGCCCTGGGCTCAGTTCCTAACCACATAAATCTTGGTATGATGCGCACACCTGCAATCCCAGCACTTGGAGACAGAGGAGAAAGCATAGAAGTTTGAGGTCATCTTCAGCTTCACGGTGCATTTGAGGCCAGTCCGGGCTACATGAAACTCAGTTGTGTGTTTTGTTTTTTTTTTAAAAAAGCTGCTCAGAATCTCTCCTCTCTTCTTCTCTCTCTCTTTCTCTCTCTCTCTCCTGACATGACTGGTATAAAAGCAGCAACCACACTGTCAAAAGCATAGTTCTCTCTCTCTCTAAGCAGAAACACTTGAGTAATGGAAAATATTGACGGGAATCCCCAGGGAAATCTCTCCTTGTTAGGTTCAGACCTTCTCCAAGCACCTATTACTTTGAAACAATATTATCTTTCATTGAGTGTGATAGTTACATTAAGTCATAAATTGTATGTTTCAGTCACAAGATTCGATTAGTGATTTACTTCAGAAAGTATCAGCGGGTCCTTTGTCAATATTTCTTAATAATTTAATCTCCAGGTGCATTGGAGCACTGTTGTTATTATCCTTTTCTCCCTCTTGTCTTTGGGATGTGGGGTGTTATGAGATTGGACTTCAAGCTCGCATCATGGTAGACAATGACCTTGAACTCCTGATGTATTATTTCATTTGTGCTGGGAATTTATTTCCCACTCTCCTTATCTAGCTTTAATGTTCTTAGACCCCTCTGCACCCGGCTTAAATTCTGTGATCTGTCACTGCAAATATGCCCACTCGATTACCTCAGATTCCCTTGTTTGCTCTCACTGATTTCTTTTGAGTTAAACTAAAATGGTTAGCTCGTCTTCTTTGCCCTATCTGTGCCTAAACCTGTGTAGTTCACGAAGCTGGAGCGTCGGCATGAATAAGGACTTACGGAGAGAGAGAGAGAGAGAGAGAGAGAGAGAGAGAGAGAGAGACAGAGAAGTGTCGTTTTAAATTCACAACCACAAGCTTTGAGTGAATGCTCAATGGTGTCTGGCAATCACACACCCTAGCTACTTTCTCTCTCAGCTTCCCCAGTGATTTTATCACACATTTTCCTCTTCAAACTCTAACAGCTCCTGTGCTAAACTCCAGCTTGGTTGATGACCTCTCGTTCTAGGACCTTCCTAAGACAGTTTGACCAATCCTTAAGAACTTCTGCTGACTCCTACCACCAACTCTATTCCCTTACCATTGTCTACCACACAGTTTGCCTTCCCACCCACAATAAGACAAAACACCCTTGCAACTAGTCCATCCTCCCATGCACACAGTAGGTCTCACTGCCCTTGTTCTGCAGAAAGACAGTGTCCCAGCCACCACTCTTTCTTGCTATCCTCCACTAACAACCTTTCACTCCCTCTTGGATTATTTTCTGGTTAATTATTAACTGGTTAATTTCTTTCCCATTTTAACCCAAAAAGTTGCTTCAATTGTCTCCGTTTTTCCAGCTGATTTCTACTCTATTCCTTTGCAAAAACAAAACCAAAATACCCATCAGAACTAAAATGGTCAGCTCATCTTCTAGTGCCTTCTCCTTGTGGTCTTCAGTGTCTTCCCTTTTTCTCTTGAGCTCACTGCACTCAGATACTTGCTCCTACCATTCTGCCATACTGGCTGTAACTGAGGTCCCCAGTAACTGACTGACCCCACCGTGATGGTCAGCTCCCCAGCCTGACTAACTCGGCAACCATATCTCATGATGTGGCCCACTCCCATTTTCTGTGCTTTCTTTGTGAGGCTCTGGGGATGTCTCACTCTTGGCTTTCTTCCTGCCTCGCTCTCTGTCTCTTTTGCTAGGAAGGATCCTAGCCTTCCTCATTTCTTCATGAAGGAATCCTCTGAGGACCACCTTCAACCTTTACCCTTTCACTCTCTACAGTTACTCTTGCTCGTGTGACTTAGACTTACCACTTTAAATAGCATCTATATATACTGATTTTTTTTAACCAAAACTCTAGACTTATTTATTTTCCTGCCTATTCAAATTTTCTACTGAAATGTCCAACACGGAATCTTTTTCTTCCTAACAAGTCTGCCCCACTTCCAGCTCTCCTCATCTCAGCTGACGGCAACTCTATCCAGATGCTTTGGCCTCAGACCTCTGAGTCATCTGGACTCTTCTCTTTCTTTCCATCCCAGTAGCAAACCCTTTAGGGAAGTCTACAGGCTTTTCCTTTAAAAGCTACCCACATTTGATTTCTTATCATTATACCTCCTACCATTGGCTTGGTCCAGAGCAACCAAATTTGTGAATGAGATTTCTCTATTAAGGAGTGAATGGGATCACTCCCTAATAGACTTCTCTGCTTGGCATAATCATCAAAAGTTCTTTTAAAACATACAGTGGGGTTTAATCCTGTTTAGCATCCTCAAGGAAGATCTGTTTTATTCTGAGAAGAAAACAAAGTCATTACAATTGCTTACAAGGTAATATGGTCTAGCATCTTCCCTTCTTTCTGCTGGTTAGTGTGCTACAGCCATGCTAACTGTGTCTTGGCCTTGGCACCTAGCTATGCTCTCTTCCTGGAATGCTTTTTGTCTCAGAATCTGCTTGCTGACTTCCTCATCTCCTTTAAGTCTTTGCTTATATCTAATGTGCACAGCTAAGTCCTCAACCCAACCCTACTGCCAACTAGCATCCTCTGCTTTTTCTTAATTCCACATCGTCTATTGCCTAACTAACATACCATAGAATTTATTTATTTATTTAATGTGTCTCTTTGACTGGAATATGAAAAAGCTTCCTTTCTGTTTACTTGTATTTCCCAACATGTCTATAACCATTCCTCACACATTGTAAATGTTTGATAAATAGCAACTTGATTACATGCCCAAGAAAACTTGGTTTTTAAAGATCAAAGCCAAGGGTACAGAACAGGTCAGAAGGAAAGCCTCTAGCACACCTCCTCTAGGCTCTTCTGTGCATTCCAGTCTAATCCATTGCTGACCCCTGCTGGAACTCACTGACCAAGTTGCCGTCCCTCCTTTGACGGGACAGGAAGTCATAGAACTCCCTGGGGACCAGCAGCATGAAAAGATTCTACTGACATTGTCTCTGCTATCAACTGTGCCCTTACTCACACAAAGCAGAATTGATGAAAATCTTCTGTCTTGGGCTTTTCCTAATTCTTAGGAATCTGCAGAAGACAGATTAAAGCATCCCTTTGCTTTACTTATATTGACAAATGTCTTCGCCGATTAGGGCTTAATTAGACAGGAAAGCAAACTGTAAAACAATGGATTTTTTGTTTGTTTGTTTCAACCGTCAGGACTAAGAACTCAGTCTGTAAGCAGACCAAATATTGGCATAAGGGAGGAAATTTGTTTTGAAAAATATCATTATTCATTCTTCCTGTTTTTCTTTTCTACAAGACTATTCTCTTTTAACCAGACAGTGTGCAGGCTGCTAGGGCAGGCGTGTAAAAGTAAAGGACTCTACTTCATCTTGCACATTTAATCTCCAATTCAATAGCAGTCCTGGAATTTTTGCTGGGAATGAAAGGGAGTCTAAATCTCCAAGTCTGGTAAATATTAAAAGGAAAGCATGTAGCCTGAATCCAAACATTAACTGTAGTCAATAAATAGGTTGAACAACTTAGGGTGTTAGCACCTCCAAAGTGAGAAAGTTAAGGTTTTTTTCCCCCATGGGAAGAGCCAAGGGTTTGAGGAAGGCTGGAAGGATTGGACCTGAATTGAATACCTAAGTCCCTGAGAAGTAACCAGTCAGTCCCTCCTTCCGGAGGGTAAGGCACCATGATATCAGAAACCCTGTCAGTATACACTAAGGTAGACTCAGAATGTCTTGGTTAGTCCTTCATTTCTACTCCATGCCTACTGACAGCAGGGTATCATGGTGCCATTTAAGAACCAGAGGCATCTATGCAGACAGACTTCTGCTTGTATCCAGCTCCCTGTGGCTTTCCTGTGATACGGAGGAGGGCCAGAATTTTTTTTTCCTACTTTGGCTGGAGTGAGCAAGCATACTGAGAGAATTGGAAGTCTAAAAGTCTACATTGCTGATGAGACTGTCACACCCAGTAGGAACATCACAGATAGCAGATTTAGCCAGATTTAGCAGCTTGAATACCAGAAAGGCATCAAAACAAAACCAGGCAAGATCCTTTGTAATTCTTTGGGTGCACTCACAATTGGTCCAGAAACTACCATCCTGGCCTTGTGGCAGGGAAATTGAGTGAAGACCCAGAGAACAGCCTTCTACTCCGTCCTGACTACTGATTGATCTGAGGTTCTATGCAAACTCCCTGACACTCAGGAACCATGGCAAGAGAGTGGGGAGAGCCCTGAGAGAGTTTGAATCTTAAATTGATTCCACTTTTATCTCAAAGACAAAATTAAGTTGAATGGGAATATTTTTAACTGAAAATGGTGAATTGAAATAGAAATTAATTCTCTTACCTTAATTGACAATTTCAAATGTCTCCTCCATCACTAATGGGAGTGGGAATGTGTTAATCAAAGCTATAGACAAGAAGAGCACGACAGTTTTCTCCCTTCAACTTGGTGTGCAAGTGTTTGTCTGTTTGGTTTTGCTCTGGAATTAATCCCCAACAGAGCTAGAAAATTCGAAAGGGTCACTGGTATTCAGCATCAAACCCTGAGTCCTCGGTAGCCCTTCTGGGTAACTAAAACCGGATAAGTACTGTGGAGGAGGGGTAGGGACATTTTCTTGACGGGATGAACATTGCTCCTCTGTGGTTTAACCCTGTGCTGACACCTGCTGCAGCTGCACCTGCGGTGGAATTGTGGCCACAGGAGTAGCAAACACAGAAACCTTTCCCCCAGCACTCCAACAGGCACAATTGCTCCTGAGCTGAGAGCCTTCAAGTAGAGGCAAAAGGTCGTAGGTTACTTTGGATTCTTTGTATACCCTCTTCTTTTCTACACAAAATAAATTTCTCTTTATCCTGCTAATGTTTGTGCTTTGGAGTTGAAGCATGTCACGTTTGCTGGCTTTTACGAACGGTACATGTTTCCTACTCCAGCGCCTGCTGTTGTTCATTTTCTCGAGCAGGGTCTCATCGTGTAGCTCACGCTGGCATAAACTCTGAACCCTCCTGCGTCTGACTCCCAAATACTAGGACTACAGAGGCGAACCATGGTACCTGGAAGCTTTTGGGTTTTAAATAATAATATTTCTCTTTCTTTTAGGGTATTTTAAAAATGTTATCCTTTTTAACTGATTCAAGCTACACAGAAAGAGATGTCCCTTTTAGAAGGATGATTTTCCTGTCACTCTTAGCCCTGTACTTTAAATGCCGATCTTTTGTCCACTGTGTGTGTGTGTGTGTGTGTGTGTGTGTGTGTACGAGTGTGTGTATGAGTTTGTGTGTATGAGTGTGTGTGAGTGTGTGTGAGTGTGTGTGTGTGTTGTCCTTCATATCTTGAGGTTTTGGCTCTTAATATATTCTGGACCTTAATCTTCTGACTACTACTGTTTTGCTCAGAGTGTAGTTTTGTATCCATTTATTTACTGGTTTTCAAATGTAAAATATTTTAAAATTTTTATTTGGTCAAATTATTTTCCTTTTTGAAGTTCCCATCTTCTATTTTCCCTAGCATGCATAAGGCCCAACCCCACAATAAATAACTCAGTATATAAAAATAACACTGTGTCATAACCAAGACTACATTCCTTGTTTTATGACAGTAGACAGATTTGCTATCATTTTTAACTAATTTTTTTTTAAACATTAAGCAGTTTAAGTATTTACCGTGTGGAACTGTCGTTTGGAGAGCCGTGCAATGGAGAGCAATGTTACGCTTTGTTTCCCTTTCCTCGTGATTAATCGATTGTTTCTGTAGCATTTATCAGCTGTCTCTCTTATCTGCACTGACACCGAGCGTCTCTGTTCTTATCCGTCAGGATCTCTATTCACAGGTTTATTTCTTTATTCAATTCTTCTTGTCCATTTGTCTGACGATGCTCTACACTATGGTGGTTCAATCATTTCAACTTTGCAATATTTTGATATCCGCTGAAACACTTCCCTTTGTTTTGTTTTGTTTTTTTTCGTTCCTGGCTCTTTTAAAATAGTTCTTTTAAAAAGCTGATGTTGATAGCTTACCTCATGCTTGAGGCTCTGACTTCAAAAAAGAGAAAAAAGAAAAAAGAAAAGAAAAGGAAAGAAAGAAGAAGAGAAAGCAGGTAAGCTCAGTAGAGAGTCGTCTGGGCGTTGTTTGAGATGTTACTAACAATTTAGAGTAATCTAAAGGAAGAACTGCTACTTTTCCAGAATTACTGAATTTCACCACCCACAGACATGACTTGTACACTTACTCCCAATTCTTTTGTCACTCAGTAAAAGTTATACAGTTGTTTCCATAAAGGTTATGATGCTGTTTGCTGCTATCATATATGGAATTTCTTAGTCTATTATATTTTCTGATTGATGATTGCTGCAATATAAAAACATACTTGATTTTTCTTTATTCAGTTCATTATATTTTTCTTTTTTATATAGATTTATTTACTTTATGCATGAGTACACGTGAGCTGTCTTCAGACACACCAGAAGAGGGCATCAGATCCCAGTTGCTGGGAATTGAACTCAGGACCTCTGGAAGAGGAGTCAGTGCTCTTAACCACTGAGTCATCTCTCCAGCCCACAGTTCATTATATTTATATATCATTATTACTGAATTAATCTTCCATTGACGATACAGGCTTCATGTGATTGTCAGGATGTTTTGGTTTTCATTTGAAGCTGACTTCAAACTTCTAATATTTTGATTTTTACACTTGTTTTTATAGATTAAGCAGATATGTATTTATTTCTTATCTTTTGTCTATTTTGGTATTGGAGCTGACTATATAAAATAGGATTCTTTTTCTGTGCTCTGGAGCAATTTATACAAGTTAGAAGTTTTGTGTGTGTGTGTGTGTGTGTGTGTGTGTGTGTATGCAGGCCAGAAAAGGGCATCATATCCCCAGGACTGGAGTTACAGATGGTTGTAAGCTATCATGTGAGCACTGAAATTCTACCCTGGTCCTCTGGAAGAGCAGCCATTCCTGGAGGCAGCTTTTCAGCCTCTATGACATAATCTATTTTTTGGAAGTTTACAGAACTTGCCTGTACAACACCTAGGGGTGATATCCTTTGGAGAATAGACCTTCATTTGCTATTTCACTTTCAGATTTTCTACGTTGTCTTAGACCATTTTCAATTCTATATTCTTATTATAAAATTATAAACTATATAAATTATAAAATTCATTTTTAATTGATACAAAGTTATTTGTATTGTTCTCTTATAACTAAACATTCTGTTCATCTGGCATGTGATTTCTGTCTTTCATTTTCCTGATGATGTCTCTGTGCTAACTCTATTTTAAATCCATATTTGACTTTAAACAAAATAATTTTATTAGGCTTTTAAAGATTTTTAAAGATTGTGTCTGTTCTAATTTTGTCTTCTGTCTCATTAATTTCTTCTTTTAAGTTTTGAAAACATCCCACTAAGATTGCTTTGGATTTCCCTATAATCACTTTCTGCCTCTTGCTTGTACGAAATCTTAAATCACACAAACAGTGAATATGTAATAGGCTCTTGGAAGCCACAGCCAATGTCTAAGAGGTCTTGCCACCTTTAAGAACTTCTTAAAATCTGCTTTGGGGCCACTGCCTTTCTGAGAATATGGAGACCATGCACGTCTCTGTCTACTTTGAGTTTGATTGTTTTTCTTTTCTTCTAATAGTTAAAAACCTTAATTCCTTCACTTCCAACCTTCCTTTTATCTAAGAAAAGCTCCAGGCTACAGAGTATATTCCTCACCCTTGTGCTATTCACCAGCTCCAGCATGCTTTCTGCTCCCATTCAGTTCTGTATTTTCATTATTGTCTCTTTTTATCTTAGTTATGTAGAATTTTTCTTTTAAACTTCCAAAATTGTAATATTTAAGGCAATGTGTACATATTAGATGTATTTTATGTTCTTATCTGATTGATTATTGAGATATTTTATCTTACCATATATTCAATAAGAAAGCTTGTAAACTTTCAGTATCCCAGTCTGGTGTTTACAGTGGGCTTTTGATAGATTGTTGTTGTCATCGTTGTTTGGTTTTTTGAGACAGAGCTTCTCTGTGTAGCCCTGACTATCCTGGACTCACTCTGTAGACCAGGCTGGCCTCGAAGTCAGAGATCCACCTGCCTCTGCCTCCCCAGCCTTTGTTAGCTACTCATTACCAATTTCAGAAATCAGTATTTGCTACCAGTTTGTAGTACATTAAATCACAAATTGGTGTTTCACGTTTTACAAATGTTTACTTTGGAGTCTGTTATGTATGATGTTAGTGTCTTTTTCTTTCCTTCCTTATTTCAAGTCATCTGATTAGTTACCTGTAATATTTTTGAGTCTTGTCTTCCTTTGCTTTTTCTTGAGGGTCTAATCATTTCACTCTCTGAGCTGTCTTGAAGGTGTGTTTTCTTTATTTTCTCTGCCAACTTAGGCAGGTGCTTTCTAGTAATTTCTTAACCCTGAGATCTCCATTGTGGATGGAAATTTCTCTGAAAACTTGCTTTCATTCTTTTGTTAGTGTTCCTTCCAATCACTTCCTCTAATTTAGTAATGACTACTGTGTCACCCTCTTTTATATCTTGTCTTTAAGATTTATTATCTCTAAATTCTACTTTACTATCACCCATAATCACATTTTTCTTCTTTATAAATCCACTTTTTTTCATTAAATAAATCCTTTATTTTTCATTAACTCCCTGCTTTTTTTTTTTATTCAGTGTCTAAATACATATGTAACTGTAGAGGCAGAAGTATCTAGACACAACCCTTTAAAATACCTTTTCTGCCACTGGGATTATGATGATGTTGCTTCATTCTGAATCAAACTCCCTTCAATGCACACTCCATTCTTCTTTATGTATTTATGATAAAATCCGTCATTCCTCAGATGAATTCCAACTGAGTAAGTCCCTGAGGGTCCATTTTGGGGATTACACAGTAAACAAATCTAGCACCAACTAGGAACATAAACAGAAATTGTGCCTACTCCACATGAAGTAAAGAACTTGGTCCCTCCCATCAGTCTTTCTTTAACTCTATGCAAAGATGCAAATCAGATCATGATCAAGAAGAATCAAGTTTGGAAAATGAATCTAATGCTTCGTGATAGTCTCTAGCACAATTTTAGGGCGAGGGCATTCCAAGTTTGTGTTCTAAAGTGTAAGTGAAATTTGCAACCTCAAGTCACCACTTCCCATTGTGATTGGAAATAAAGGCAGCAAAAACAAAACAAAAACAAACAAAACAAAAAACAAAACCCATTCAATTGTATAATGCATTCCCTTTCTGCAGCAAGCTTGTCTCAAACATATCTATGAGAACCAAGACTAGTCAGTCTCTTACATAGACTACTCTTACAAACCTTAACCTCCAATGTCTCTCAAAAGTAATGATTTAAAGGTAAGAAATTGCTAGCATAGCTATTTGGACTTGAAAAACTCAAAGAACTGCAAGATCCAAGTTAACTAGAGCATTAAAGCTGCCCTAGCACATTAGACATCTATTACAGACCTTTAACTCCAGTCACAGCTCCTAGTTAATATTTATTATCAAATGCACATTTAAATATGTTAGGGATTAAAGGAGGAATTAATATATATGTGTATATATATATGTGTGTGTGTGTGTGTGTGTGTACACTAATATATATGTATATGTCCCCTCCATCTTCTCAGCCAAATGAGTAATAGAGACAGAATTAAAAATCAAAATGTTATTACTTCACTGATAAAGCTATATCATGATCAAAGAGGGGCTTTCTAATACTCTGTCTCCACAACATCACCCAATCCTTAGAGTTGGAGTTACCCACCCAAAGGAAGATATAAAAATAAATAAATAAATAAACAACCAAAACAAAACTAAAAAGCCCCCCCAAACCCACTTACCTGGACAGCAGCATGGACCTTGATGTCTTCGAGGCAGTTAAAATGCTCTTCAGACATGCCTCAGAAAGGCAGACCTGGGTCTCAGCCAAGTATGATGACCACATGAAGCAGGAGCTGAGTTGTGTGTATGCACACCAAAGCTGGGGAGTTGCACGAGTGATGGGGGTGTAGGCTGTGTGTGCAATGACCCAATTCCTTATGCCCCAATTAAAGAATACAATCTTTTCCTTATGGGAGAAATAAGAGGTAGATGGGGCAGAGGGAAATATCCCAAAATGACTCCTTGCTTGAAAAAAAGAACAGAGAAATGGGGACAAATAAAGATCGTTGCCTCCATAAGTGGGGTTAGCCTTTGCCCTTCACCTCCTCTAGGAGAGGTGAAGATAGAGAATACACATAACTCCCATTCAAGGTCTAGAATTAATCCTCAACTTCAACCATGGCTTCAGGAAGACGTCTATTATTAGATTCTGTTACTTGATCATTCCTGTATCAGATCTGAGGAGATGAGGGTGTTGTAAGGCCACAGAGGCTCAGCCCAAACCCAACCAACACCCAGAAACATTTCCTCACTGAGCCTGGAAAAGAAAACCAAAAAGTAGGAAAAGAAATACCAAGAGGCTCAAAATGTTCTTCTAAGGCACCTCACTAATAAGTATTCCTCACAAACCACGTGAGTGCAAAGAATACTACTCAGACCAAGAAAGGCCATTAAAAAAAAATCTTGCTTCTTTCATGTATCCACTGTGGAGTTCTGAGTGTCCCTTTGCTCAGGACTCTAAGACAGGCCTGATGGTAACAGGGTGTCAGAGAGCATTCCCAAACAAAAGTCCCCAAGGTAGAATCTTAACTATGGACATTATTTGAGACCTTGAAAATTAAAAGTTATTTATCAGTTAGAAATCTAAGTATTTTAAAATTTAACTCCTGAATAGTTAATAGAAGTTCTTGTTAGCTTCTTTAGTTCAGTTACCCAATAGTAGATCTTCTACTGAAGAGGGCAAAGAGAAAACCTTACCTCAGTGGGCTCTAGAGTACCCAAACTATCTAGCCTCACATGAGGAAACAGACAAGCAAAAGGAGGACTTCTCCCAATTAAAGAAAAAAAGGTTAGGGGTCTCATCTTCCTATGTGTAATTTCAAGGGCAATCCCACCTGCTCTTCCTGCCCTCGCTGTAAAACACTGACCCTCCTGAAGATTACAAGCTACTTCCTTTGGGCCAATCCAAGGATCCCTCCCTCACAGAACATTCCAATGTTCTGCTTGTAATCATTTATTCTTTCAAGGATACCTGGATGCTCAGGAACAGAAACAAAAGGAATGACATTAAGAGTATATCAGCCCCAAAGAAAAGTGTCTCCCAGGATACTGAAGAACCAGTCTCACCCAAGACTACAGGGTGTGGACATGAGAATGGGCTTAGCCTGTTAAGAAAAGGATTTAGTTATTAAATACATTAGGCAAAGGACTCAGGTAACCTTTCAGCATTTAAAGATTTATAGCAGCAGCAGAAAACAGGATGTCAGGGGATCATGGTGACAGGGAGGAAGGGTGAGAACATGGGAACATAAGCATGAAGGAACAAATTTAAAAGTCAATACACTTTACTTTTACTCATAGTTCTTGGCAAAACTTAGCATATAACTTTTAAGATAATTTAAGCTTCAGCGTTTTAATCTATAAAACAGAGAAAAGCAATTTGCTTACTCAAGCACCTTTAACAACTCCATGAGATCACAACACCCTTTACAAGTGTGATTGATGGGTGGTATAAGATATGCAGCAGGGGATCACAGGGGACCTCATCAGGTTAGGAAAGGCCTTTCAGCCTCTTATTTAATGAAAGAAGCACACACATATACGTACACACGCACACACAAACATCAGTGATTCAATCCACAGTAGCTGGGACACACAATAGAATACTTCTGATATCTTATTCCTTCAAGGGGGCAGAAGGGCCCTGAGGTTGTAACCTAAGATTCTGATGTTAGAGAAAGATGCTTCTATTTGATAACAGTTATTGTCTAGCTGCTCCCACCCCAAATCCAAGACAGCAGCTCTCTAAAATACACCAATCTCTCACTTTCCCCCTCACCCACCAATTCACCTGTAACAGAAACAACAATGTGCAGACCTCCACAGAAATTAAGCCCTACTTAGCCACTAGGAGGTGAATAGACTCAACTCTTCACTGTTAGGTGGGCAGCAGGAACTTCATCTTTCTGCTTCTCTGAATAGCTAACAATGGTTGTGAAAAGTGTTGTTTTGTACCTGCCCACCCAAAAGTTACTTGGGCTTGCCTTCTAGGTGAAGGAAAAACTATTTCAGACCAGCCTTTTCTCTCTGGTGCTATTAGAGTTGTTTCCAAATTAATTAACCAATCTCTCCATACTCGTGAGCCAGAAAGTTACCACCCCTGAGAAGGAATTTAAAAAACAAACAAACAAACAAAACATAAAGGGTTACAATGCAAGCGCAGGGTTCCAAATTATGCTATAGGAACTGCAAGCAGACTCATACCACTCCCCAGGCACCAAAAAGCATCTCCCAGCCATATATCCACAAAGCAGAGGTAGCTGGGGCAATCGGGAGAGTCAAAGACATTAGCTTCCCATCAACCTGAAATTTTTGTTTACAAGATACTGAAAATAAATTAGTAAACATTGCTGTTTACAGAAATAGAAATACTTTCTGTTTCCAAAGGCCTCTCTTCATCCAAGTCTGGACATTTCCAAGACTGCCACCCTGGACACCCTCTCCAAAGTCCGCCCTGGCCAATGGGTGAAACACCAGAGTCATTTGGGACTGGGAGATCCTCAAGCATCTGAGAATTCAGTTTTACATCTCTGGTGCCACGGAGGGAAGAATCTTCAGTACACTGGAGAGTTCATCCCTTCTCACTGGTTCCTGCAGGCTGTTTTGAAGAAACTGTTCATTTCAGAAGATGTTTGTGTTGCAAGACTTGCCACTATCTTCTGGCTCCCAGTCCCTCTCCAGAGTCCGACAAGCTTGTCTGGAACAATCCCCAGTGCGGAGCAACCAGTCTGTGCCTTGGTCTAATGACCCTGGAAAATGGGAATAGACAAAGAGAAGGCAAGGACAACGGCCTGGGGGGGAGCGGGGTTGGGGGTTGTGCTTGAGGGAAAGACAGACAGCAAGACAGTCCTACAGGCAAGCAGTGAAGCTGGTCTCCTGGCCAGAAGAGGAACTGGAGTCGGAACCAGAGCTTTCCATCACGGTTGGGGGTGGTGGCTCTGGGCGTGGAGTGCGACGACGACCCCGGTACTCAATCATGTCGGGATGGTAAGTTGGGTGGCGACGGGCATGCTTGGTCAGGTGGTCGCTCCGGGAGAACTGCTTGGGGCACAGCGGGCAGGAGAAGCGCTTTTCACCGGTGTGCGTTCTGTAGTGGCGGGCCAGCTCGTCAGAACGCGTAAACTTCTTGTCGCAGTCGAGCCAATCGCAGGAGAAGGGGCGTTCCCCCGTGTGGGTACGCTGGTGTGACTTGAGGTGCGACGACTTGTAATAGGCTTTGTTGCAGCCATGGAAGGAGCACTGATGTCGCTTGGATGCCGGCGTAATCTGCCTCCTTCGGTACGTCGAGCCCGTTGCAGGCGCACGGCGGGCCCCTGGGGGCCTCTCGGGCACTTCTCCGCTGTCATCTGGCTCCTCTGGGACCTCAGGCGCATCCAGGATAGCAGAATCACTGCAGGAGCTCTCGGTGTCAGAGAGCTCATCCTCAAAGAAGGCCTGGGTAGGCTCAGAGCACCCAGTAGGGCTGGAGCACCAGGTGGGCTCGAAGCAGCTAGTTGAGGCGCACGGAGCTTCTTCGGAGTCTTCCCTGGAGCTTTCCCGGGCACCGCAGCTCAAATCAGCCAAAGCGCTCGCAGCCAGCAGGTGGGGCGCGCCATCGCCTTCGTCGGGGCTCGGGGCGGGGACCTGGAGGACCGGGGGTATCCACAGCACCCCCCGTGACCCGGTACCCTTCCCCGCTGACTCCCGAGACACCGCACCCACCTCGGAGACAGCCGCTGCGCCCGCGCCTTCGGGGTCCGTTGCGCGCCGGTGCAGCACGGCGCGGGTGGACATAGATACCAGGCACTCGGCAGCGAAGTAGTCCAGGCAAGCCACGGCGGCCGACATGCTGGCGGCGCCCGGTTGCGGGCGAGCGCCGTCCGAGCGCGGCCAGCCGCGGGCCGGAGAGTCCCCGGGAGCGTCCGTCCCGCCGCTTGGAGCCGGACGAGCTGGAAGCCGGTGCGCGCCGCTCGCCGCCCGCAGCCGCTGCTGCCGGAGCCGAGCCCGCCTCGCCTGACGCGCCCTGACGTACTGAAGCCTGCGGGGGTGGCGGGGACCCGCCCCGGCCCGAGGACACCCCTGGATCGCGCTGCCGCGCGGGCTAAGGCATTCCCAGCAGCCTGAGAAATTATCTTGTCTGCGCTTTCTCTCCGCTGCTGGCGAGCCAGGTAATTTCAATGCGCGCAAGTCCCGGATCGCAACTTCTGGGCAGCCTGCCGGCCTCGCCCCCCCGCGCCCCTGGTTCCTGGCCAGCTGGGTGTCCGGCAGAGTCCTAGAAACTTTTTTTTTTCCTTAAGGGGGAGGAGGGAGCTGCGAAAAAAGCGGCGTTAATACCTGACTTGTCTTTCGCTTCGCAAACGCGATCGCTGGCGAAGTGGGCTGGGATTGCGTTTGACTCGCGTCCACCGCTCGCAGCTCAAATGGAAAATAGCCCCAAGTCTTCATCCAAAAGAGAACGGGGGGCGAAACAAAGTTTTCTCATTTAGCAGTTCGACTGTTAATGCAGGATCGGTAGCCGTGTCGCCAATAGATCACCACGTAGCCATTAATTAATAGCGTTTTGAAGCAGAAACGGTTTTAACCCTGGCGAGAGCAAAGAATCCTCCCGGCTTGAAATAGAAACTTAAAATCCTTGGAGTAACGATTTAACTATTCAAGCAACGAAAGAAAAATGCACGTTTAAACTGCATTAACCTGTCACAGGCACACAAACAAATTTCCACGCTGAAATATAAATTACAGACTAGCAGCGAGATAAACACATTAAAATGGACTCCCACAATTTTAATAATAGAAAGTCACGTTTCCAATTAGGCAACCCCTTCTATTTCTCTTTTCACAAAAAAAAAAATAATAAAATAAAAATAAGAATATGCAGCAAAATGGTATAGGATGCTCATCTAGTGGTTTCTGATTGTGGGGGCTTTTTCTTTTCTATAATCAAATATGAATGATTTCTTTCACATGTCTTCATTGCTTATTTGCTCTCCCCCTTTTTAATTTTTTTTTAAATTAAAAAAACACACAGAAAATAAACAGGATAATCTCTAAATGTAGTGCTACCACAGTCTGCGATGTACACAGGCTTTACTTTTATACTATTAAGTTATGTGTATTTTATTTGCAATGCTTTAGTATTTTTTTCCTTTGGAAAATTAAAATGATACACATGCTTCAAGAATAACATATGTCCATATACTTAATGACTAGAATAATCAAATATGATATTTTTGTCGTGTTTGCTTCAGATTTTTAAATTTATATTAAGCATCTAGAGAGGGTAGAATGTCACTTCCCTCGTTTCTCCAGCACTGTTCATTTTCTCTCTCGCTAATCAGTATCATAAAGTGTAGATTCTTCTAACGTTTGCTGTGCTTTATCGCACAGCTAACTAAGTATGCAAATAGACACGTGTATACTTGTTGGTGTATTTTAAATTTTAATAAGTGTTACTGTGCTGCACATGTCAGTTTGCAGCTTGCTTCTCTCAGCATGATTTTTATGTTGATACCTGTAGAACTGATCGTCCGTCTCAGCAGCTTTAAAATAATATTGGCAGCTGTAGTATTTTTAAAGAGAACCGATTCCAAAACTGATCATTTTTGTTACAGATATTTGCCTCAAATTTTCAGATGCTGCAACAATCCATACATGAAAATTCTATCAGAATGATTTAGTACCTGTTTTTCTTTTAAATTTATGATTTAGAAAAACATGTGGAGATATTTTTAAATGATGAAAGAATGTAATACAACTGTACCTGTCTTGTATAATTAATACATGTTATTATTTTGTCATATCTGTTTCAGATCTTCTTTTTAAATTTTAACTATTCATCATTTCTGATGAAATTCAAGTCCCCTTTGCATGCCTCTCTGGCAGTACTCCCCCCTTTCCCCAAAGGCAAACACTATCATGAATTTGGTATGCAACTTTGCAATTTAGGCTGCAGACTTTCAACTGCATATGAATCTATATGAAATATTGCTTTTTAAAAGGTATGCACATGGTTTTAGACTGTATATATTATTCTTCAACTTGTTTCTTCCTTCTCTAACTTATTCCTTCTGCGTATAAATGCAGTTCACTCATTGTAATTGTTACATTGTAGATCCATGCATATGAATGTGTCCTGTTTATTCATGGTCCTACTAATGAATGTTGGAGTTGCTGCCAATATTTCGGCATTGCTGGTGCATGTTTCTTTTGCACATATGTAAGAATTTCTCCAGTGTGAACTTAGATGACAAGTGCTGGGCAGCACTCGTGTTTTGAGGCTTACTAGAAACTGCCAATGAAGTTCCAATTTACACACCCATCAGCAGCAGATGCGATGCCCTGTTTCCCTAGTATGATGCTAAACCCATTCTAGAGTCAGACTTATTTCTGCCAGTTGGATTTTTAAAATAAAAATACCCAGTATCTTGTTATTTTATTTGAATTTCCCTCACTGCTAGTGAGGCTGGACATTTTTCCATGTACTTACTGGCTGTTGAAGTTTCTGAGTCTGTGATTTGTTTTTTCTCAGCCTTTGTCATTTTTCCAATAGGCTATGTGTGCTTTTTATCTTTCATCCCTTGGATTTATAGTGTTTTACGTGTATATACATTAAACACATTGTCCCAATCGATAGCTTGTCTTTTAACTTTTGATGTTGCCTGTACTATACAAAGCATAAAATGTTGTTGACGTCATATTAATCCCTAAAAAAAAAACCCCAACAATCAAAAAAAGAAAAACAAACCAGTTTTTGTTGTCTCTGTATCATTAAAGAAACAACCCACACCTGATGCATAAAGACAGTGCTTATGTCTTTCTGTCTGATGTTTCCTTTCCACATGTGAAAAGCTCGGTGTAAAGCAGGAATTGATTTCAGTCCTCTCTCCCCCACCAAGGATAGCCTGCTGTGACCTGATTTACTGAACAGTCATCATGTCCCTATTAATGTGTGATGCCACCATGATTGTAAATTAAATTTCCATATATTCATGGAAATGTTCCTAGTTTGTCCTTTTCCATGGACCAAACCAATTCTGAGCCAGTAGCACACTCTTAATTACCATGCTTTGATCATAAGCCTTAATTATGAGGGCTTGATAATAACTCTTAATGTACAGGAGGGCTTGATAATAACTCTTAATGTACAAGAGGGCTTGTCCCTCTTTGTTCCTTTTACAACCTCACTGACCATTTTCACACTTCACTCTTATACCCACTTTAGCATCAGCCCATCACATTCTAAAGAAAACTTTTTTTTTTTTTTTTTGGTATTTTGCTGAGTTAACTTTACAATTTATTTTGAGGAGCTGTGACAGCTTTACAAAGCCAAGTGATATTATTCTGGTTTTTCAAGCACCCTTTAATAACATGGTATAATTTGTTTGCAAAATACCTGTGTCTCTGCGTTAGGTCCCCCTCCCTCTGCGTACCTCACAGTTTTTGTTGTTGTGACAGTAGGATACCTTTTCTATTAAAAATGTAATTTGTTGATTGTTGCTTTTGAAAGGGCTAATGATCTTGTTTAAAAGGCAAACATTCTTATTAATTGATTTTTAGATAGCTTTTGTATTTTTCATGCAGATGACCATATTATCTGAAAATAACACCCTTGACACCTTTTCTCCTTTAGTCTCACTGCGTGAGCTGGAACCTCCAGGGCAGTCAGGGTTAACAAGCACACTCTCTTTCTGTCTCATTGAGAATATGTCTAGTGTCCATCCTTGCTTATTCTGTTAGCTGTGCATTTTTAAATAGAAACCTTTTATCTGGCTGGAATAGTTTCTTCTATTCCAGTGGTGTTTAAAGCAGAAATATTTTGAAAAATCTGAGATGGATACTGATATGCTTTTTCTCAGGCCGCTGAGGTGCTTATAGATTTTGTTGTTGGTATGTTAATGCAGCAGTTCACACTGATCGATTTTCTAATGTGAACCTGTTGAGTTGTTAAGATAAAGCAGTGCCTTGCCATTATAGTTTTAATACACTGCCTCAGGCAATCTATATTTTAAAAAAATTTTAGCAATTTATTCATATGTGCAGGCTTAGGATTTTCCTTTCTTATGCTGTCTTTGATCATTGTTTGGTATTAAGATTATATTACTGTTGCAAAAATGCATTTTAAAATTTTTCTCTCTTTCCCTATTTTCTCTGAAAGTTTGTTTCTGGTATTAATTTCTTGGATGTTTAGTGAAGCTACCATATTTTGAAACGTTAATGCACTTTCTCTAATCCAGTAAACCATTTTGGTGATTCAGATTTCTCTTAAATAGATATATTTAAGCCTACGAAATTTAAAAATTTGACTTGTATTCTCTCATTTTCACATAGAACAGTATCTGTTGTCATACTCCGTCTTATTCCATATATGCATGTGTGTATGTTTGTATACACACACACAAACACACATACACAGATAGATAGATAGATAGATAGATATGTGTGTGTGAATTTTTTCCCCCTTAACTAAGGTTTATTTATATATTTTTACAAGCTCATTGTCTGTGATCCTTTCAAATGGACAGCTTTTGGCTGACAGTGTCTGTTTCTTTTAATGTACAGATGCACGTTTACTTTCTGTGTTTGTTTTTCTTAATCCCTGACACTTGTGTTGAGTGTAACGCTTAGTTGTGATTTCTCAAACATTCATTTTCCAGAAGAACACTCTTCCTGGACTTCCCTCCTATTAGGTCCCTCGAGTGAGTCTGGGGCCAGTGTTTACTGTGTGAACTCTTGGGAACTTGGCTCCTGGAAGCACAATTGAGGAGTATTTGAAATAAAAAGCGGAATAAGGATAATGTCTCAATGTGACATATACAGTGGCCTTGAAATAAATGTTACTAGAATAGTCTCACTAGCCCATTCAGAGGCTCCCAGGAACTGCACACAGATGTCCGGGAAGGCCATCTCAACATCCTCTTTGGCCTAAGTGACTCACTGAGGGGAAGGAGTAGGAATTCAACAGATACACACAGAATAGATGAGTGATTACCAATCTCAAAGACAGCTTTGCTGGGAACACTGCAAACAGGGGTGTGCCTGGCTCAGTCCCCCCCTCTGCTTTGTCAAAAGCCGGTCGTTCCTATTCTTCTCTATTCCATTTTCTTTTCCCAGTTTGCTTTCTTTCCTCTTCAGCATCTTTTGTGCTTTCTTCTTTACAGTATAATTTGAGTCAATATTAGATAATGGACTAATAGCTTTAATTTTTTAAAAAAAATCCTTCTATCTCTTTCAATGTAGCAACTACCATAACTATATTGCCTTTCAGTGTTTCTCGAGCCTGAATATATTCGTGCCACCAATTCCTCACCCCTGTATAATGCTAAAGTCACTGCAGCATTTAGCTCTTGTTTCTACAGAGACGGTTCTTGTTAAGATAACGCTGATGCCTCTCAGTGTTACTGTACTCAGCTCCCTGAGCCGTATGTTTAAGCCTGGCAAACCTGATTATAGATATTTTACTACCATAAAGCTTTCTTTTCTTAGAAAAGGAAGAAGAGCAACATGGGTCCTCTTGTTGCTAAATCCAGCCATGGAGTAACCAGAATCCACAGCCGTTGAGCAATCTTGAAGCATTCTCTTCTCTTGGCTTCTTCTGTGATTCGACATTCTTCAAGGCTTTCTTCATTTCTTGGTTCTTTGACAAGTTTATGTCTTAATTGCTCATTTTCCCCTGTTTTACATAACCTCTAAAATTTAAAGTTCTGAGGAGCTATAGCCCAGGATATGGTCTCTCAATTCTACCCAGTCTCTCTAGGTAATTTATAGCATTTGTTCACAATTTAAGTACACATATACACTCTTGACTTTTAAAATTCTGATCTTTCACCCAGATCTATTTTCTAGAGATGTCAGTTTCAAATCTGTCTAACCACTCGACAATACCCTTAGCCCTCCTGACATGCCTGACACATATTTCAAACAATAGATTTAGAAGTTGAATTCTTGAACATTCTCCTCAGATCTGCCCTGCGCTTTCCTCCCTCTCTCAGCATCCAGCACGTCCCTCAAGCTTGCCATCCTTGCCACCTCTGCCTGCATTAGCTCCATATATAACTCCTCTTTAAGGCCAGGCAATTATACCTTCAAAATAGACCGTGATCGTCCACTTCCCTCCTTTTTCTTACCAACACCCTACTCCAAGCCGTCATTGCTTTTAACAGGCTGCAGTGCTCCCGAGATCCGTTACCAGACTACTCTGTTCCTCTCATGGTCTATTCAACCCTCTTCCCTATCATCCACGAGGTGCAAAGCCCTCAAAACTAGCCATAGTTAAGGCACACCCTAAATGGCAGGCAATGATCTGGCTTAGGATTGTTTCTATCTTATCTTCTCCTGTCTCCTTGTATTGTAGCTTCCACAGGCTTTGAAAATACTGGGTCCTCAAACTACTTTAAACGGCTTCCTGTGGGTTTTTCCTCTCCTTACTCTGAGTTACTATTTCCTTCCCTCCGTAACTCAGTAACTCTTTTGTATCACTTAACTATTCTTACTTCTTACCGTAAGAACCCTTCATCTAACCCCTGGGTTTTTTTCTGTGTTACAAAGCGAGCCATTTAATAAGTATTTATCAGGATTCACTTTGCCTGGCATACCATGAGGCATTGGAGATACAGGAATGAACAGAACTGTTTCTGTTCTCATGTTTATATTTAGATAGGAAGACAAATAACAAACAAACAGGTCAAGGAATGTATATTTCAGGTAGTTGATGAATGGTATCAGAATAACACCTTAGGATTGGTGAGACAGCAGTTCTAAAATGGAATATTTTGTATAGGGCTCCTGGAAAATGAAACACAGGGATAGAAAATGCAGAAATCTTGGACTGGACACAGTGGTACATCCCAACAGTGGTGAGGTAGAGGCAGATGGATCTCTGTGAGTCCAAGGCTCTGCATAGTGTGTTCCAGGACAGCCATAACTACATAGATAGGGGAGAGAGAGAGAGAGAGAGAGAGAGAGAGAGACTGAATGCAGAAATTTCAAGGCAGAAACATATTGGACCGCTGTGCACCAGGGTTTTGGTGACCGCAGTAGCAAATTACTGTGTAAGCTCAATGGTCCAAAACAACTAAAAAATATTTGTTTTTTCATGGGTCTGTAGTTCAGAAGTCCAAAATGGGTTTCAGTGAGAAGAGGGGGCGGGGAAAGACACTGCATGTTCTAGGCAAGAATCAGTTTTCTTGACCAAGATTCCAGAGGGTACTGAACCTTGATCTACAGAGGACACCTTCTAGGCTGGGGACATGCGTCAGCAGTCACATGCCGTCAAGCCATTGTCCCCAGGACCCTCTTAGTGGAAGGAGCTCAAATGGCACATGTGCAAACACAGCGAGAATGTGTCTCATCTTTCATCTGTGTTGCACCAATCTCCCACTCACTTAAAGCAATCCTTGTGATCATGGATGGCTCAGGGTGATCTTTGCATTTGGAGATCAGCTTTAGTAACCCAGAGTTCATTTAACACCTTAATTCTGCACTGGCATGCAGTACAACATGTTTATTGGGTTCTAGGTATTAGGATGTAGACATCTCTTGGGAAGCATTATCTTCCTTAGCCCAAAGGCAGATGTAGCGGAAGAATGTGTGGAGACAGAGGGACGGGCTTTGGCATCTGGTCCAGTTAAGAGCCAGGCCATTTGCCATTCTGCAAACCAAGAGGAGTACACGTTAAGTACAGTAAGGAAGATTTTGAGCAGTGGTGACCATATAAATTAACTTTAAAGATTCTTCCTAGAATCTGCATGGCCAGTACACTAGGGTTCAAGAAAGACTAGGAGTGGGAGACCCCCTTCATAGGCTGCTGTAGACACAAGCAAGAGAGGGTGGCAGTTTCTACCATGATGGTTGTGGTAAATGCAGTTGTCTGCGGTCAGATTTGAGGTGTCATCTGCAGTTAGCGTGTAGGGTATTTACAGATGTGTTGGTTGAAGAGTATAAAAGACCAAGACTGGTGAGCCCCTCCAACAATTTCATCCCAGTAACTAGAAGAAGATATTTAATGTTTGGAGACAGACACTTAAAAAGAAGTAGGACTCAGGAGATGAAAACTGGGACTTTGGTTTCAGAGTATCTGAGCCACTCTTTTAGCCGTGTAAGTAGAGATGCAGAGCTGTATCCATGAGGGTTTTCTGTTTGAGGTCCAGCTGCATCCTGGCTGAGCAGTAAGATAAAAGAACCAAAAAGCAAGTGTGTTTTTCCAACTTTTTCTGAAGGACAGGAGTTTGAGTTTCTTAAAATCCTGTATGTCATCATTTGCATGGTGATGTTCATTATACTGATAATGTTATTAAACTACTGATTTAGTGTTAAGTTCTAGACGTAAAAAAACTGTATAAAATTTTTATGTGAAATACACGGCTTTGGATTTGATCGGTAAGCTGCTATGTTCTTAGCTCTCAGGTTTCATTTAGATCCGACCGAACAGCTTCATGTCACACTGAGGCTCATGCTAGTTTACAAGTCTGAGGGAGTTATATACTTTCTTATGGCAGTGGTCACTAAGTTCAAAGTTATAGTTAGCTGAACAGTGTAGGTTCTGTTACACGGCACAGTGACTTTAGTTAACGTTAGGTGCTCTAAAGTATTTCAAAAAACAGAATGGCTCTTAATTTAATGAATCAATACTTCTCAGAGCCTGTAGCATAAGCTTCAGAAGAGAACCATAGAGGCCAGAAAACAGAGTAAGTCCTCAGTAAACTTTTGCATAAGACTGGACTCTAGTGAGTTATCTAAATCCAGACTGAAAGGAAGTAGCTCCTGGGAGATTGTCTGGAGTTAGAGCTCACTGGTTAAGCAGCGTGTGTTTTGGAGCTTCCAAGCTAGATAGGAGAAGAACGCCTTCTTCTTTCCCGGGGGCTGGGGGAATTATAAATTGCTGGGGGTGCAGCAATGCAACAGTGACCTGGCAAGATGATGATATGCAAGCCCTGCTACTTAGCCATTTCTTGCTTTGGTGACACGCCTTAGAGACACTCATAATCTCCATCTGAGATCATCTGCAAACATGTTCAGTGAAGCACTTCCTGTGATCTTTTGAAGCAACCTAAATATTTATGAAAATGCAAGTCAGTGCTATATAGGATTAAAAATAATTGATGAACCAAAGCTCCCAAAATCATGGATTGTGTCTCTGTTCAGTTAACAGAGCAGGGGGAATAAAAAACACCTCAAGATTTTAGAAGTGTTAAAATGATACCATTTTTATTTTAATCAACAACAACGACCACCAAAAAAAAAAAAAAACCCACTTATTTTTTAAAAATACATGCTAAATGTTACTGTATCAGTACATCTTATTTTGTGAATAGTGCAATCTGTAGGCAGATTACCAGGGTCTGATGCTGTCACCTACCAGCTATGTGACACTAATTAAGTTACAGTCCCTGGTTGATAAAAAGAATTCAGAACAGTGTATGGAAGGAAAGGAGATAGTGTCAACTGATTCTTTACTGTTTTATTTTTGAAAAAATGAAATGGATGAAGCAAAATGGTAAGAATATGTGCAGCAAGGACCTTGCTGATTGCTATATTATTCTCTACACTTTTCTGGGCCCATGAGATGGCTTTTTTTCTAAAGTCCCAGGACACAGCTGGAACATTAGATGTACAACAGATAGCTGGTAATGAATGGGTGATTAAGGAGGGTAGGGTCTGGGGAAGCAGCCCCAGAAACAGCTACCCTTTTAACCTGCTTTGTCATCAGACAGTATAATGGGGGTGTGTTGGCCATTTAGAAGGAAAGCTTCCTTTAAGCCACGTGGATTTGGGGAGATAGTGATGTGGGCTTTCAAGGTTCTCTTGGAAAATGATTTGAACATCAGATTCTCTGTCCGGATGAACCAATCAGTCAAATGTATGAGCAAAATAAAAACACTTTCAGAAAGACTCGTGGTCAGAGCACCTACCATGAAAGAGCTTCCCTGGAAGAACGGCTAGACAGCGTACTCTGGGGAAATGACAGGGGAAAGGAGAAAGGCAGGAAGAGCAGGGGATTTAGTGACAAAACACGGTGAAACTTAAAATAATTATTGATTGAGAAGAGAGGGGAAGAGAGGAAAAGGGGGCGGGGAGAGACAAGCAACCATCTGACGAGCTGCCTTGAAATCCCTGATGAGTTTCTACTTAGAAAGCAGCAGAAGGTTCGGGTGGGGGGCTCCTGGATGTTTAGAAAGGAGCTAGTTAGAGGGAATAATTGAGCATATAGATTTTATAAATATGATTAAACGTGCTTAAAAATTAAAGAGCCAACCATTGGGGGAAAATGAAGTCAGATGCATAACTTCCCAGCCATCAATTTATTTTTATTTTATTTTTATTTTTAGTGAAATAAGAGAAAAACTACCAACAGACAAAGGAGGGCAGGAAAAAAAGGGAAAGAATATTCTAAATGGGAAAAAATGAGATGGAAGTGGCTGGCTCCGTTGAAGTAGCAATGGTGGCAATGTGAATAGGTTTACTACATTGAAAAGATGGAGTCCTTCGGGTTAGAAAAAGAGAGAGGACAAAATCCTAAAAACTATATGCCATATGTCTACGATGCCTAAAACACAAGAGTACAACCAATGTTATTTTTAAACAGTTCTAGTAGCAAAATGAGGACTTGGCATATTCTAATAAAGTAATTAGGAGACTTTATACTCAAGGGATTCTGGATGCGCAGTTTGTTTAAACTTGCATGGACTTTTTACCAGAAAAGTTCAAGATGAGAAATTATACAACCTACAATTGTTACCATATGCATAAAATCACTATTTGACAATGAAAAGGTATTTAAAACCCAATAAAGACAGAAACCACTATCCTCTTGGAAACAAGTGTGCATACCTCTAATTAACTTGGATTACAGAGGAATTAGATCTGAAATTACTAACAACTTGGAAATGGACAAATTGTGCACGTCACACTCCAAGGTCTGAGAAACCAGCCAACGTGGCGCAAATGGGAAGATTTTCAGTCTTCGGAGCTTGCAGGAACAGGGATGGTGAACATAAACAGACAGAGCATTGGACTCAAGCACTAGAAAAATAACAGAAAAAAAAATCACAAGAAATAAAAGAAAGACAGGAACAGAAGTAGAAATTAACCAAACAAAACCAATGTCTACTCTCTGGCAAGACCAATAAAATAGATGAGCAACTGATTGAGAAAAATAAAAAGACAAGACCAGTGTAAGCAGGAAGAAGTGTGAGGGAAGCTGGGTGATCATTGCATACAGCTTAAAATAAATACAACTAAAACTAAGATGAAACGCCCTAGCCACGAAAGCACAGATCCCCAGTGGTCATGGCTCAATAGGAAGGACACACACACACACACACACACACACACGCACACACATACACACACACACACACACACACACACACACACACACACTGGACTGTCATCTAGAAACAAATATGCTGGATGTGGTGACAGACACCTTTAGTTCTCTTGGGTCATTCTTAGCTACACAGAGAGTCTGAGGCCAGTCTGAGCTACACAACCCCTATCTCAATAAGTTAAAAATAAATAAATAAATAAATAAATAACAAATGAGAAAATAAATCAAAGATCAGGAAGAAAAGAAACCAGAACCAGACAAGTAATTTTGCCATGTATAGCTATGAAAACCAAGGAAGAGGCATTTCTCTACTAAGTCCATGATTGTAGCTCACAAAACAGATGGGCATCTTTTCATTCACAAGGAATAGCTGTTACCTTCTTCTGAAATAATGTAATGGTAGGGGCTAAAAAGAAGTTAATCTTGCCCGTGAACAGCAATACAAACAGTCTAAACCTAGCGGTGTATTGAAGGCGCACCGAAGCATGCTCAAGCTGTTGAGTGTTTCCCAGCTGGACCTTGACAGAATTCATTGTATTCTCTGAAGATAAAAAGGGTGATATTTTCAATAGGTGCTTCAGAAAGTAATTGATAATATGCAGTACACAGTTCCGGTTAAATGTATCTTTGTACATAAATCCTAAGGGGAAGGAGCGTTTGCTATCTGAAACCAGCTCTCTACCAAAAATCGTAGGCTTGTACTTACCATTCAATCCTGAAATACTTGAAGAATTTCCATTATTTTAGGAACAATGCAGGAGTAAATGTGGCAATGAACCAAACATCCCATCCAGCACAATACCTTTAAGAGTGCAAAATAAGCTATGTAGATAGATACTTTTAAAGATACAGAATTGTTACTTTTTTTACGCTTATCTCCATGTAACTTTAAAAAGCCCAAGAGAATTGTTTAAAAAAACCTATGTAGCTAGTAAGATATCAGTGAGATAACTATATACACATGTTCATGGAGGAAATATACAACTAAATTGAAATACACAAGTAATGGTTTGCATAAATAGAGAAACACATACTGTTTCCTTATCAAAAAGCTTGGTGCTGTGAAACAACACTGTTTATAAAAATCAGCTCAGTAAGGACCAACAGCTATACAATATTGAGTGTATTTATAAATATTTATAAATGCAATGCTCTGCCATGCCGAGGAGCAACAGGTTTCTGCATGGGATCTGCAAGCAGCTTCAAGTTCATCTGGAAGAGAAAAACGACAAGAGTAACATTTTTTTAGCAGCTTGCAAAACATATCGTAAAGCTTAGGAATGGATTTGGTGCGGTGTTGGCATGGGAATAGCCTAGTTAATTGGTATAACAAAAGACATGATCCAGAGACAGCCACGCAGATGAGGGGGCGCACCCAAAGACAGGAGTGACATTTCAAGTGAGTGAAAGCACAGACACTTATTGAAGAACATTGACAGCTAATGGCTTGGGGGTGGGGGGGAATTAAGTTCAATTACTTTCACATATAATCTTTAAAAAAAAAAAAAAAACCAAACTCTGAATTAGCCCTTTAAGCACTAAAATACATTTTAAAATGTGAAAGAATACTCTCAGTAGATATAAAATGAGTATTTGGTGAAACTCTAAAAACCCTTAGAAAGCTTACATTGTGAATGGGATCTCTGAAACAGCTTCCATTGTCCTTAATGATGGTGCATGGGTGAGCTTCTCCTCTGCGGGCGGGCGGGGAAGCGAGGACTCTCTCCTCGCCTATCTCCATTCAACATGTTACTGGAATTTTCATTCCCTTTCATGCAGTGAGGCGTGAAGACAAAACAAAACAATACAAAAAAGGGGCATCTCTGCTGGAATGTCAGAGAGAAAACTGGTTTTCGCCTCAGATGAGGTCAGGCCGTTTAGAAACGCCCAAGGAGTCTATCAAAAAGTTACCCAAATCAAAAGGCAATTTTAGTAAGGTTTTAGGGTGCAGGGTCAGTATTTTTAAAAGAGATCAACAGTGTTCTCATATATGGACAATGGAAAAATGAAAGCCAAAATTAAAAAAGAAAATGTTTTCTATTAAAATTAACATTTAGTGAGAACTGTTTAACAGATGTTTAGTGAAATATGCATTATATGTGGTCATCAAAATTATAAACACCGTGGAAAGCTAGCATACGCACAAGTGCCAGTTCATGGAAGATGCAGCGCCAGGTAGGAATCACATAGATTCAGTGCAGTTCTTATGAGAATCCCATTTGGATTGTGACTCCTGAGGTCACATCTACAGACAGGAACTAGTGTAAGACAATTCCAGAAAAGAACAAAGTTTGTTTGTCATACATTCCATTTTGGGAATTTATCTAGAACTGCAGTCTTTGGGACAGTGTGAGCCTGATCGGAAGTTTGGAGCCAACCTGGGCTACACAGTATGATGTGGAGCCAACCTGGGCTATACAGTATGAGCCTGTCTCAAAAGACAAGCAAACAAACATAATACCAATCGAAGACTTGTAGTTCATCCCTTGCAGCTTCTGAAAATTATGGCTAAAGTGGATCATAGAGCTAAATGCAAATTCCAGAGCTAAGAAAATTTTATGGAAAAGGGAGAAAATGATTGCGTTCTCAGGTTAGGCAAGATTTCTTATACATAGAACTCAAAGCAGAAGTATTTGTTTAAAAATTATAATAATTTGTATTTTTTTTTTTTTTGCAAAAAGCACTGATAAAAACAATAAGAGGACAAGACACAGACTAGAAAAAAATTTGCAGATTGTATATCTGACCAGAGATATGTTTAAAAACATAAGGAATTTAAAAAAAAACCCTTAATCTATAAAGTGAACAAAATCTTTGAACAGACACTTCACCCAAAAGGACATATGGGAGATGCCAAGCACCATCAGTTCTTTAAAGTGCAAATTAAACCCACCATGAATTACCAACACATGCCTACCAGAAAGTAACTTTCTAACCAGACAATACTAGTGGACACCCCAGACACCGAGGGAGGAACACCAAACAGCACCACTGCTTTAGGGGACAGCCTGACAGCTCGTGCAGCCAGATAGTTACCATAAGGCCCACCAATCCTTTAGAAGCCCAAACTTCAGAAACAGCCTGAACCCTTCAGCTGGTGAAGGGTTCTTCCCTGTGATAGAACACAGCACAAATAAGCACTGGAGGGTGCACACCAATCCAGACAACACCAGGGGCCAGTCTCAATCCTCCTTATGCCGAGAGGAAGAAGTCAGTTTCCTCTACCTGAGAAATCCCTCACCATTTCAGAGGGGCTGTTCAGATGGCTCAGTGGTTCAGAGCACTTGCTGTTCTTCCAGAGTTCAGGTCCCAGGACCTATGTCAGGCAGCTCACAACCACCTGTAACTCCAGTTTGAGGGGACCTAACACTTCTGTCCCCCAAAGGTGCTTATGAACAGACCCACATGCACACACACACATATAATAATAATAATAATAATAATAATATCAGACATTACCGTAGGCTGGCATGGGAGGAAGATGGGAGTGGGTGAGGTTTGAGGATTCTTGAACTCTTCTATATCTAATTGTCATGATGGCCACTACATAATTGTATAAATTTATTCACATTCATGGAGTAGAACACTCCAAAGAGAAATTTTTGTATGTAAATTTTAAAATGTGAATTAAAATTATTGTGAGAATATACACAGCTTTTTAAAGATTTACTTCTATTTCTTGTGCACTGGTGTTTCACCTGCATGCATGACTCTGAAGGTGACAGATATCCTGGAACTGGAATTATAGACAGTTGTGAGCTGCCATGTGGGTGCTGGGAACTGAGGGTCCTCTGGCAGAGCAGCCAGTGCTCTTAACTGCTGAGCCATCTCTCCAACCCCATACATACATTTTTGTGATTGTTCAGTTGAGTAGGAAGCACAAACCCGAGACGCTATAAAAGAAAATACATGCAGAAGATTTACATCTTACAAACTCTTTAAATCTTCTAGGCAGAAGTCATTATAAACAGTGACACCAAAATTGGGCCATGGACTCAAAATTCGATTTTTCAGCAAATATTCCAAAAAAGGATTAACATCCACATACAAGGACTACCTACAAATTATTATGGTGGAAGACACAGGCAACTGGGTAAAGTACACGAGGTACAGGGTGAAGAACAGGGAGCTTGCAGTCTTCAGGGTCAGAAAATACGTAAAGGCAAGCTCACCATCAGCCAGAGATCTGTGGCTTAAAGCCTAGGTATGTTATCACATTTACAAGCCAGCAGATTAGTAAGAGTGTGAGGCAGTAGGTGTGTCTCTTGAGTGTGTGTGTGTGTGTGTGTGTGCACATGTGAGGGCATGTGCATGTAGGTGTGTGCACATGTGCATGTGTTTATGTGCATGCATGTGGATGTGTGTACCCATAGGCATGTATGTGTGTATATGTGAATGTGTGTGTGTGCTTCTGTGTGTACGCTCACACATGTGAAGATCATATGACAATTTGTGGGGTCAGTTCTTTCTTTCCCCAGATCCCAGGGATCAAACTCAGGTCACCAGACATGTATAGTAGCCTCTGTTCCCACTGAACTGTCTCACCAACCCTCAATTTCTTGAGGGTTAGTTTGGTAGTAACTTCCAAAATCTTAACCGCGCATACTTTTTGACGCAGTCACTCCACTTTAAGTATTAATACAATGGCATACGGCAAAGATTTGTTACAAGAACATTGTTGAGATGAAAAGCGGGAACCAAATGAAACAATGGTCACTAGGAATGGTAGCTTAGGAAAAGCCACCTCATGGGCTACTGCCATGGCACAAATGACAGATATGTGAGTTCTGACTGGCACCTGTACCTACCTATGTACAGCGAGATCTGTAACAGAGGAAGCAGAGAGCAGGAAGTCAGGGGGAAGGATTCTGTTTACGAGTTTTGAAATATTTACAAATCTGGATGCACACACACTCTCACACATGCACAGAAAAGGTTTGGACTATACATATCTGTGTTAGCGCGGTGGCTCACACTCTCCGGAAATTGGGGGTCAATGGGATCACTGTACACACCTTCTTCTTGATTTTTATTTGTGACAGGGTCTCACTGTGTGTAGCCCAAGCTGGCCTGAAATTTCTTATGTAAACTCAGGCTAGCTCCAAACCCCCCTTCCCATTTCCCTGTCTCAACCTCTCTCTAGGGCTGGGGTCTCAAGCATGTCCCACCATTAGATGCTACTTAGATGCTACTTGAACTTTTTAAATGCAAACATTTCACTTGTGCAACTGCTTTTAGTGAATGAAATAAAGAAGTACACTTCAATTCTGTCTATACATTTTAAATTGAGTAAGCTTAACAAGAAAGCAAAATGGGAAATAATTTGCAAATCACAAATGGGAGAGGGAATAAATCTGATTGCTGGAGTAAGGAAAAGAAGGGAAGTATTAAGAGCAAAAAGAGAAAATAAATGGACGAGACTGGAATCAAGTACACCATGTGATGTTTCTAAAATGGAATTGACCAAGAAGGTTAAAAAAAGAAAAAAAAAAAAAAAGCAGTGAGCTGGATAGGAATATTGGAAATGAAAGCAGCCGAAGAAACACATCCATGGGTGCCACTGTGGCACTAACGTCATATATAAGAGGATTCTGTGCTTTCATATTAATAAATGATACAATTTCCTGTGACTGCGACATGGTCAAGGGCATTAGTCCTCCCAGATGACACCCCGCTGACTCATATTATGATAGCTAGCTATTTATACTAAACCTACACACACAATGAATCTCTAGTATAGAAAAATGTACAATGACCTGGAATGGTCCACATCAAGAGGCAATATGATATAGGTGTCTTAGTTTTGTCTTTAAAACTGTATTTAAAAGAGAGACAGACCCAAAGAATTACAGCGTTCTGGGAGTCCCTAATGAGTAGAAAGGGAAAGCACAGACAGACAAACAGAAACAGACTCCAAACAGAATAGTCCCACTCACCCACTAGGACACTGCCTTTAAACCAGTTTGAGCTGCTCTTTCTTGTCCCTATGCCATCCAGCTCCCAGACAGGCTGAGCTTCCTGGAAAAGGGTCTGCTGGTGACTTGTTGTCATCAGCCTGAGACCAGCCCAAGTTACCCCTACTCTAGGATTGACTTGACTTCTGTATTGAGTCCATTGCTAATGCTGTGGGATATCCTAGACATAGTCCCAGACTGACCCAGAAGCATTTCAGCAGTTGAGAGAAGTGCTGAGTGTCACAGGCACCAGATCCATGAGAAGAAGGAGACATGAGAGGAAGAAGGCTTCCTCCAAGCACAGATAGCCCCACTGGTTCTAGAGTGCCCACTGGAAGGCTTACTCTTGCTGTCTCTCCTGAGCGTATCTTCACAGAATCTCCCGGGTTTCTCCTGATGCTGAGAATGGGGCAAACTAGGAGAAAGTTGTAGAGAAACAACTATATAAGAAGAGGCTATTGAGTCATATGAGCCGTGGTCAACGGTGATTTGAACTCAGCTCCAGGGAGCACATCCTTTATCCGTGATCTGAGGCAGCATCGTGAGGCCAGAGGGTGTTCTTGTGCTTTGTGAGCCAGGGAGCTCAATGTCCTTTGAGACGCCTTGAAACATGAGGATTTAAGAGGTGTCCAAGAACAGACAGGGACTGGAGTTGAGGTTACTGGCAATCGAGGCCGAGAAGGGCTTCGAGGTTGGTAGTAACCCTATAGTCTCACAGGAAACGTTAGGGAAAGGGTAATGGCAAAACTATCCCAGGGTTGACTGTGGAAAAGGAAAAAGAAATTGCCCCAACAGTGCATAGCTGCAGAGACTGCTTGCGGACATCTCCCGCGCTCAGACACAGACGCACAGCTAACTGACATGAAACGTCACCACGTACGTACTTCGTAAGGAAAGGGGAAAAGAAAGGACTGGATTTCAATAGAGAACTCTGCATGAACAGGAAAAAGGAATGAGCTGAGACTCAGGTTCTCTTCTCTAACCATGAGTATCTTGGGACAGATCTTTGGGACAGTGGCTTGTGAAGGTGCTGGGAGCCTTATGAACACGCTGACTGATGACCTCACCATCGACCCCACCCCCAATTGCAGAAGTGGCGAGTTAAGAATTAAGTATTAAAGTTGGGATTTTAAACACATTCCTAGGTGGTTGCTGCTGGTCTGGGGATGTCGGCTGGGTACAGAACCCTAATAGGTAGTGAGCAGGTAAGTCAGCAAAATGGAGTCCAGTCCCCAGCATTGCATAACTAGGGGCAGTTGTCATCTCGATACTCAGGAGAAACAGGCAGAAGGACCAGAGTCTAAGGTCATCCCTCAGCGACATTCTGAATTCAAGACCAACATTGGGATACCTGAAAACTTGTCTTTAAAATAAAAAACAGTAAACAAGATTAAATTTTTAAAAAACAATTTGAGCCTCTCCCCACATTCTAAGGAAATTCCAGTGGCTTCTCTGGGATTTTGGGGGGCTCGTTCCTTACATAGCCTTTGTCCTAAGTGCATCGCCCAACCCACTTGCACAAGATGTCTTATAGTTATGGTGAACATCCATTCTTCTTGCCTGACTACAGGCCCTCTTCCTGGTGTGCTGTAGTCTAGTCTGCTTCGGGGCTCTACACCTCACTAACAGACATGTATACAGCAGGCTGTTAAAACATGTCCTGAGCCTAGCCCATGGGATTGAACCAATCTCAGGTTATCTTCCTGGACCCCACCTCAGAGAGAGATGCTTCTATAGCGGCAGCCCAGAGGGATGCCAGCACTGCTTTCCAGGCCCCTTTTCTCAATATGTCCTTCAATGCTCTCATCTGCTCTGTATCTTCTGATAAGTCCAGATGCTTGGAAGTTAGCCACAGTCTTGCCCAAGAGATTGCTCTGTGGGAGTCCATATTTCATCAGTACAAGAATGCTAGATGGACCACTAAACAGACACGGAAGGCTTTGACCACTCGGTGCGGCCGATGGCTCTGCTCTCTCTTCTGCAGGCTTCCTTAGCTCAAATGCTGTCAAGTTCTACCTCCCCTTCTCCCACCACTTACTGCTCCTTCCCCCTGACTTCCCTCTGCCTCTAAGTGCCTCTGGTAGAACTGTTCCCTTTCAGTTATCAGGTGACACTCACCCTCCACGGCCAAAGGTCCTGCCAAGACAATCTCACAGAAAGTCATCCCCCTATAGAACAACCATGGAGCCTGCTGTAGAAAAAAATGCAGCTTCCCACCTTGCAACAATTTGAAGGCCTACTATGTGCTGGGTCTTGCAAGAACAATACTCTACTTGATGCAACAGATCCCTGTACCCTGAAAACACTAAATTAACCACCAAAAATAAACCAGCAAGCCCAGGCTTGGTGGCTCTTACCTCCAATCCCAGCACTCAGGGAGCTGAGTCGGGAGGATTGCAAACCCAAGGCCAGACTGGGCTACACAGTGAGACCCTGTCATAAAAACCCAAAATAAATAAATGACTAAACCAATAAATCCCCAAGCCAACAAAGACTTCTTTATCAACCAAGAGAGAGCCACTGGTAAATGTTAATGTAAGTAAGAATCAACAAATGGATTGGAATGGGGGTAGTCAGACTATGACCCAGGGCAGGAGTAAACTTAGCCCACAGCTAAGAACTTTAAAGAAACCTTTTAAAAAATTGTAATAAAACTAGCAACAAAACTAGGTGGCAGAAACCTATTTATCTCACAAACTGTAAATGATTCTTCTCTGACCCTTAACAGAGAGGTTCATCAAAACTCTCTGATCAAATTCTCATCTAGATCAGAGAATTCTTGGTATCAGGAGACCAGGGCTGGGGTGAGAGGCCCCAGGCTTCACAGAGCACAGCCCGACTGGACTGTTCGAGGGTCACCTACTGGGGTCATGAATTCCATTTTGCCTGTCACATTAGGCATGGCTAACTCTGGTTGAAACTGAGAAGGGAAAGGTTCTGTGGTCACTAGGCTAAACTCAGAGATATGGGATGGAGACAAGTTGCAAGGGGGAGTTCTTCACTCTCCATGTTTGGAGGCCCTGGGAGTGGGATGGGGGTCTTGTCGGAGGGAGCTGGCACAAGGGAATTCTTCCAGGATAAGAGGATAACTGTGGACCAGGGGGTCCTGTCTCTAGATGTGTATGAGTTCAGCAGAAGGGAGATACAAGGAACCACTGTGAAGAAAGAACCAGATGTGGACCACTTGGAATTCTTGCTTTCCCAGCACATACATTGCAGGGGCGCAGCCACAAGGTTAACTGACTCTTGTGCTAATGGATGTCACCCTTACCTCCTTTCATGCCTGACAGCCCTGTCTTCTCCATCCTAAACCAAGTTTCTCTACTCCTACCTCCTCACAGGCTGTCACTCAAATGTTTATCCCTGATCTGTTACAACTTGACACCCCTTAACCATTGTTTGTCTCACCTGTTAGAATCCAGATAAGGATAGCAGAGAGGGGCAAGGGCGGCTGGTTCTCCTCCTTTCTCTGCATTGCTTTGAACTGCTCCTGGCACACAGCAGGTACTCAATAAATGCTTGTTGATTGAATCCAACAATCCTATTTCTATTAGAATATTCAGGGACCTACGGAAGGTGGGGAGTGGCTTGTTGAGGAGTGGCTTGTTGACTTCTGAGCAAGACAGGGATGTTGCTGGCTTGAACTCAGGGCAGCTGGGATCGCCAGTACAAGATTGGAGTCCCCAGCAATACAGAGTAATCAATAGAAGGGGGAGGGACTCATGGGCCCCACCCATCCCTGAGAATTTAGCCACAGGGGAGAGAGATGTCCTTCAGTGGTATAACCCCTCCTGGGTGGTCCAATTAAGTAAACATAAATAACCATCAAAAAATTAAAATATGTAAAGGTAGCTGGAGGACTAAGTGGGAAGATGGAGCTCAGGAGTGAGAGGCAGAAGAGAAATAGGTGAAGGTGACTGTGATCAGAATCCATTGGCTCATGTATGGAACGACATCATAAAACTCCTTATACGAACTAAGATAGCTAATAAAAAGTAAGATGAAGAAGAAAAATCACAGGAAACCATGTTTGTGGCTAAGAAGAAACCGGATTTGGTCAAGGAGAGTCGTTCCAAATTGAACATTAGGGGAGACGTGATCTTATAGCTGCTCCTTACATTCTTCTTGGCAAGATATTTCTGTAAAATGCTGAGTTACTAGCAAAAGGAGCCTTGGCTAACTATGGAATCAGAGTCCAGGAACCTGCACAGTTCCCAAGAGTGGGATGTCTCATGTCACATTTTCGTGAGGATGACGCATCGTTCAAGGGGATCAAGAACCCCATGAGCATCCAGCGCCTTTCTCTCACAAGATAATAGCAGCCCACACCTAGTGCCCACTCTGTGCCAGCATGATGTCTTAGACATTTCCTACGTCAGATTATGAGTAACAGTGACTATTTTGAGTGTTTACAATGTAGCCTTCCGTTAATGTTCTTTGTATCAGGTCTTGTTTAACCCTCATGAGATTCCTGTGCAAGAAGTCTCATTGTCTTGCTCATGTTTCAGATAGGGGACAGGAATCTCAGAGGAGGAGTTGGACATTGATCAAATCAAAGAGATCAGTAAGTTGGGGAGTGGGGATTTGGACTTGGTAGCTTCTGAGGTAGGGCAGGTTAGTGATGGAGACTTACTGGTTGTTTCTAGGCTCCATGGGCCTTGGCTTTTATAACAGCCTATCCACATCTAGTCGACTCCTGTTTTAGATATCAAACATATTCAGGTTACATTTTTTTTTCTGGAGCAATTACTGCCCCTGTGAGTAGACGTCTGTCTATCTACTGTCATCAGCAAGGACTGATCAGTCTTCAAATCACATACATCCCTGTGAAACAGGCTGCCTCCTTAACTCTTAAGACAGGATCACGTTTTAAGTGAATCAGGAGAACATTCCATTTCAACTTGTGTTGAAACCATCAATAAAATCAGGAGAAGGTTTTTTTGTTGTTTTTTTTCCTGTGTGTGTGGTATTTTTGTTTTTTGTTTGTTTGTTTTATAATCATCACGTAATTTTTGTGTTTTGTAAATCTGGACCTCTGCCTTATTGGATATTCTTGGGAGAGACACATGATTTAATTCAACGCAGCAAGTGTTTTTACACTTCTAGGGATTCAAGCTGAATTGGTAAATGAAAGAGAAATGAGCTTGAGACACAAATTAGCTTTCTTGCAGTGGCAAAACACAGGATCTAATTTGAGGCTCTGTAAAACTGCTTTTTAAGGTACAGGCGGAAAAGGATGGGTCAGGTACAAAGTACAGAGCCTCCAGAGCTAAGATAAGGGGAAGCTATCTCATCTTGGGATCGACATTTCATTGTTGGGAAGGGTTTACATTCATTTCCTCTTCGGGACGACTTGATAATCTTTATGGAAGCTTTCTCTGTTTGGGGGGGAAAAAAAACAGCTTTTTTTTTTTTTTGAGTCACGCTCCTGGAGCTGTCTTAGTGGAGATATGGTGCCCTCTAGTGGTGAAAAAGGGAGTTGCAAGTATATTTTCTTAACTTTCTCTGGTCAATTTTTTTTCCATTAATTAATTTACTTATTTATTTTACATCCCGATAGCAGCTCCCCAACCTCCTCCCATCCCAGCCACGCTCTCACAAGCTCCTCATCTCACTCCTCTCCCCCGTTCTCTAAGGAGAAGAGGAAGCCTCCCTTAGGTACCACCCCGCCCTGGGATGGCAAGTCGCAGCAGGACTAGCTGCATCCTCTCTCACTGAGGCCCAGCAAGGCAGTCCAGCTAGGGAAAGGGGATCCAATGGCAACAACAGAGTCAGAGACACCAAGCCCCACTCCGAATTGTTAGGGGACCCACATGAAGACCAAGCTACATCTGCTGCAAATGTGTAGGGGATCTAGGTCTAGCCCTTGCGTGCTCTTTGGTTGGTGGTTCAGTCTCTGTGAGCTCCCATGAGCCGAGGTTTGTTGACTCTGTAGGTCTTCTTGTGGTAGCCTCGACCCTTCCGGCTCCCTCAATCCTTTCCTGAACTCTTTCACAAGACTCCCCCAAGCTTTGCCTGATGTTTGGCTGTGGGTTTCTGCATCTGTTTCCATTCGCTGCTGGATGAAGCCTCTCAGGAGACAGTTTTGCTAGGCCCCTGTCTGGAAGCACAGCAGTGTATCATTACTAGTGTCAGAGGTTGGCTTTCTCCATGGAATGTGTCTCCATTGACTAGTCATTGGTTGGCCGTTCCCTCAGTCTCAGCCCCATCTTTCTGAGAGCCCACAGTGTATGAGGGTTTGTATTAAGGATGCCCTGACAACTGATAGCTTTTATGAAGAGCTCACGTGGTTGGACTCGACGAAGGTGAATATCTGCGGGATCCTCTATCTGCAATGTCACAGTAGTGAGAACAAGAGAGCTCTAGCCAGAGCTGGAGGGATACGGCAAAAGAATATTTCAATTTTTTTAACAAGAAAATGTGGGTCTGGACTCAGTCAGAGAAGATGAGCCTAACCCTCAAGAGACTCGGGACCTCAGGGAGTGGGGAGGTCTGGTGGAGTGGGGGTGGGGGAGGGGACATCTTCTTGGAGAGCGGGGTGCAGGGTGGGGTAGAGAGGTGTGGGATGTGGAACAGTGGGAGGGTGGACCTGGAGAGGGATAAAGTCTGGATGTAAAAAAGATTAAAGAATAAAAAAATTATTAAAAAAAACCAAGAGAGTTAAAAAACAAAAACCAATAAACAGTAAAAAATGCTTATTGACTTTTCCTTTATTAAATGTAATTATATATTTATTGTAGAAATTTTAGGAAATACAATTGAGATTTTAAAAATTATTCCCCTGTTCCATCACCCAGAGACAATCAGTTGGAAGTGCATAATTTAACTTTTAACAAAATGTTGCTTATGTTTCATAATTTTATTAAATCACTTAATATATTTTGAAATGTTTCCTGTTACTAAACACACAGACACGACATAATTACACCTTTTAAAAATAGTAATTAGTACATGGTTAGAATCCCATTGGTATTTAGTTTGTGAGGACGAGATTGTTTGGGGCTGGACAGTTCATGTCATTATTAACGTTAAATTGGGCCTTCTCACCTAGATTATGATAGACCACCTAAATCTGTGCTGCCAAGGTCAGTGTCACCGCTTTTATCATAGGCATCTGCACCCACAATTTGAAAGTTTATTTCTTTTACTTTGATATTTTTATTTTTTTAAGTTAACATGCAAAGAGATGCATTTATTTATGGAGTTTTCATACCTGGTCGTTAGTTTTGTCTTGTCTTTATACCTCTCTCTGGCTGTCCTCCCTCATCCCCTCAGCCCCTCTGTCTCTCCTCAAATATTCTCTGCTTCCATGCAAGATGTATTTCATCTCTCTGCCCCATTTAAGGTGTCGTCCTCTTCCGTTCACACACACCCCTTTCCTACACACACACACACACACACACACACACACACACACACACACACACGGGGGGGGGGGGTTACATATGAGAAAAACATCCGGCATTTGTCTTTGAGTCTGGCTTACTTTGTGTAACATAATGACTCCAAATTGGATTCATTTTCCTGCAAATCTCATTTCATGTTCTTTATAACCAAATACAATGTAACTGTCCCACATTCTTTACCCATTCATCCTTTGATGGACACCTAGTTGGCCCATTTCTTAGCTATTGTGAGTTCAGCAGTAGTAAACGTGGATGTGCAAGGGTCTCTGCCACGCTGGGTTGGAACTGTTCAGATGTGTGTGTGTGTGTGTGTGTGTGTGTGTGTGTGTTCAGCAGCAGAAGAGCTAGGCTGTGCGGCAGCTCTATAGAAGCTACATCAATTTACACTTTGTGGTGGTTTTAATAGGTACAACCCCTGTAGACTCATGTGTGCTTAGACCATAGAGAGTGGCACTATTCGGAGGTGTGGCCCTGTTGGAGTAGGGGTGGCCTTGTTGGAGGAAGTGTGTCACTGTGGAGATGGGCTGTGAGGTCTTACATATGTTCAAGGTTCACCCAGTGTGGTAGACAGTCTTCTCTTTGCTGCCTGTAGATGAAGATATAGGACTCTCAGTCCCTTCTCCAGCATCACACCTGCACCCTGCCACGCTTCCCACCATGATGAGAATGGACTTAACCTCTGAAACTGTAAACCAGCCTGAATTAAATGTTTTCCTTTAGAAGAGTTGCCTCGGTCATGGTGTCTCAGCAATGAAACCCTAACTAAGACACATTTCCCCAGCAGTGAAGAAGGATTCCTCTTTCCCACATCCTTACCAGCATTTGTTTTCTGGATGATAGCTATTCTAATTTGCACATTACAATTTTAATTAGCAATTTCTTTATTTCCTTTTTTTTAAAGGATAGAATAGAGTTTATTCAGGGCATGGGGATGGGAGTCAAGGGGGTAGTAGAGGCCGAGAAAGGCAGAGAGAGAGAGAGAGAGAGAGAGAGAGAGAGAGAGAGAGAGA
>JADRCH010000064.1:15423274-15517527 GCA_019843965.1 Rhynchomys soricoides | reverse complement strand
AGCCATGAGCACGTGGAAAGGATGAGGCTGAACCACACCACAACTAGAAACAGTTTTTTGGTTTTTTTTGTTTTTTCAGTAAATAACACAATCTCAGGGTTCACAGTATAATCAAATAAATACCCTGCAACAACTAAGGATACGGAGCACTTTTTGCATTTCTATTGCCTGTTTGTGATTCTTCTGTTGACAAGTGTGTATTTAGTTCACCCGCCTATTTGTTGCATGGATAATTTGTTTATATTTTGGTGTTTAGCTTTTACATTTCTTTGTGTATCCTAGATTTTAATCTGCTCTCAGAAGAAGAACTGGCAAAGGCTTGTCCTGTTTGGTAGGCTGACTTTTCACTCTGATGTGAGTTTCCATTGCTGAGGATAAGCTTTTAAACTCCATCTAATCCTAATTTTCATCTCGGTAGGTTATTTGCTGAACCATTAGAGTCTCCAGAGAGCCCATGTCTGTGAATTTGTTTTCACCCAGGCTGAGAGGTGTGGATCTGGTTTCCTTGATCTGCAGGTGGGCATCCACCTCCCCAGCATTGATTCTCTCCTCATGTATGTTTTTGGCATTTTTGTTGAAAACCAGGCACCTGTAGGTTGGTGTGTTCATTCCTAGGTCCTCTATGCTCTTAGCTTCTTAATCTTTCTTTCTTTATTGTTATTATGGTATGTGTGTATTCGAGATGTGTTGTGTGAGGGGGTATATGTGCAACAGTGGGCATATGGGAATCCTAGGACAAGTTTTGAAAGTTAATTCTCTGTTTCCTCCATGAGTTCTAGGGTCAAACAGCACTTTTACCTGGGGGTGAAATCTGTTTAAAGCGTGCAGTGACTTTCTTTGTCTCTTCGGACTTGCTTTAAATCTACTATATCAGATGGCAAAATAGCTATGCCAGCGGGTCTTTAGCTTCCAAACATGGGATAGCCTGGTGTTCATCTTTTGACTCTCAGCCTGTCAGTGTCTTTACCACTGAAGTGTGTTTCTAAGACAGCAGACAGTTGGATCTAGTTTTAAATCCAGTCGGTCAATCTTCATGTCTTTACCAAGAGGTGAGGCCATTTACAACTAGGATTATTACTGAGAGATGGTTACTAAACTCTGAAATTTTGCTGGTCGTTTCTATGGCTGCTTGGATTATTATTTATTCTCTCTCCCCCATTATTCTTTTCTAATTAAAATTTTTTCTCTTACAATATATTCTGATCATGCTTTTCCCCTCACCCAACTCCTCCCAAATCCTTCCTGTTCAACCTCATGCTTTTCTCTCTCCCTTTAAAAAACAAACAACAAAACCACATACACACACATATACACCAAACCACAAAAACGGAAGCCAAAATATATAAACAAAAGACTAACAAGTAAAAAATGCCCGAAGAAAGCAGTATGAGACAGAAAAATCTAGGAAAATACCATTGAGTTAGTTTTATTTTTTTTTAAGTTTTTAAGAAATGATTTTATTTACATCCCAAATGTTCCCCCTCCCCCTCCGACTCCCAGAATTCTTCACCCCATCTCCCTTCCCCCTTGCCTCTGAGAGGGTGCTACCTCCCACACCTGGGCATCCCCCTTCCCTGGGACATCAAGTCTCTTCAGGATTAGGCAAATCCACTCCTACTGAGGCCAGACAGGGCAGTCCTCTGCTTCATATGTGCTGGGGGCCTCGGACCAGCCCATGTGTGCATGTTGGTTGGTGGCTCAGTCTCTGGGAGCTCCCAGGGGTCTGGGTTAGTTGATATTGTTGGTCTTCCCATGGAGTTACCATTCCCTTCAGCTCCTCAGTCCCTCCCCTAACTCTTCCATAGGGGTCCCTGGGCTCAGTCGAATGGTTGCCTGTAAGTATCTGCATCAGTCTCAGTCAGCTGCTGGTAAAGCCTCTCAGAGGACAGCCATGCTAGGCTCCTGTCTGCAAGCACAACATGGCATCAATAACAGTGTCAGAGTTTGGTGCCTACTCATGGGATGGATCCCAAGTTGGGACAGTCACTGGATGGTCTTTCCTTCAGTCTCTGCTACATTTTTGTCCCCATATTTCTTTTAGACAGGAACAATTTTGGGTCAAAAATTTTAAAGGTGAGTTGGTGTCCCCATCCCTCTCCTGGGGGCCCTGTCTATCTACTGGAGGTGGTCTCTTCAGGTTCCATCTCTCCACTGTTGGGCATTTTGGCTAAGGGCACCCTCCATTGAGTCCTGGAAGCCTCTCTGGGACTTTCTAGAAGTTCTCCCTAACCCCCAACTCCCAACCCCTAACCCCCATTGAGTTAGTTCTGTGTTGGCCAACAACTCCACAGCACAGTACCTGCCCTGAAGTGTGGTCAATATACTCAGTGAGAGTCCACAGAAGAAAACTAACTTTTCTTTGCAAGCAGGTATCAATCTCATATGGCATCTTGGTTAGGGATGGAAGCTCACATCTACTTCTCCCTCTCAACACTGGAACGTCATTTGGCTTGAACCTGTGCAGGCTCCATGCATGCTGCCACAGCCCCTGTCAGGGCATCAGTCCTGTTGTATCTAGAAGACAGTTTCTTCAGAGTCATCCACCACCTCTGGCTCTTACAATCTTTCTGCCTCCTCTTCCACATAGATCCCTGATCCTTGAACAGAGGCTTTGATTAAGACATCTTATTTAGGACTGAGTGTCCCAACGTCTCCCCCTCTCAGCACATTGTCCAGTTGTGGATCTCTGTGTTAATTACACTCTGTACAAAGAAGAAGTTTCTCTGAGGAAGACTGAGGGACGCACTGATGTATAGGCATGACAATAGGGTATTTTTTGACATGTTCCTTTAGCAGAATAAGAATACTAGGTTTTCCCTAGGGCCCATGGCCTATTTAGTTTCATGCTATTGGTTACTTTAGGTATAGAATCCATCTCTTGAAGTGGGCTTTAAACCTGAGCAGAAAGTGGTTGGTTACTCCAGGAACAACAGTGCACAGTGCAACAGTTGCACCCGTATGTCTTACAAGTAGGCGTATCTCTGCTGTAGGTTGCAGGGTTTGTAGCTATGTGATATGGATGATTATTTTTCACCTCTAACAGTGTGTAGAGTACCTTCCAGGACCGTGAATGATAGTCAGCAGGAGTGAAGCTTTTAGCTGGGAACAAGCTTGATCATCTCTCTAAGAAAGCCCCTAATTAAATGCTTTCTTTTACAAGGGTTGCCTTGGTCATGGTGTCTCCTCACAGCAAGATAATAGTATATAACAATGTAACAAAGACAATATAATTGTGTGACATTTTTTTTAAGCCTGTGAATGTGGATCACACTGACTTTTCAACTGTAAAACTCTCCATCTACCTTAGTCATGGCTCATGCTTTATTTCCATTTTAGTATTAAATTTGCATTCATGGTTTTCTTTCTGTTGTGTTTTGATGTTGTGAGAAAACTGGCCTCATAATTTCAGTTTACTGGATAGAATCAGTGTGAAATCTTTTTAATGTTGGGGAAGATTTCATGCTTGTACTTCCTACATTCCTGAGGGACATAATCTCACAGCAAACTCCCTAATCTTCTGGCTCTGATAATCTTTCCATTCCACCTTCTGCAATGATTCCTGAGACTTAGATTACAGGAGTTCTGCTGTAGTTGTCTCAGCTGGGACTAGGCTCCAAGGTCTTCAGGAGTCCTGCTGTAGGTGTCTCAGCTGGGACTGGGCTCCAAGGTCTTCAGGAGTCCTGCTGTAGGTGTCTCAGCTGGGACTGGGCTCCAAGGTCTTCAGGAGTCCTGCTGTAGGTGTCTCAGGTGGGACTGGCTCCAAGGTCTTCAAGAGTCCTGCTGTAGGTGTCTCAGCTGGGACTAGACTCCACAGGTCTGCACTTGATTGTGGTGGTTCTCTGTAGTGGTCTTTATCTGCTGCGAAGAGAAATTTTTTAAATGAGGAGTGAGATCTATACTTATCTGTGAATATGAGGACAAACACTTAGAGTGCATTTGGGGATTATGCTGTCTTAGTAAAGTGGTGGTTGTGGGTTCCCCTTCCAGGTCCAGAGTGTGCATTCTTTAAATATCTAGTAGACATTCTTGTCTTCAGCTTCACCCTGTCTCCTCTCTCTTCTCCATTCTGCATCTGGACTCATCCACTGAGTGGACTGTTGCATTTTCTTGTTCTAAAATGTCTATTTAATTCCCCCTTGTATATTCTATTAAGTTCTATGTTCCTTTCTTTTACTGACACTGTTTTTTTTATCTCGTGTAGATGTGATCATAACTGATCATTGATTTTTGTGTTTGGTGTGGGGCAGAAGCTAAATTTCATGAAACATTTAAAAAAAAAAAAAAGGATATTTTTCGATGTAGCTCTGTCTGTCATAGAACTTGCTATGTAGACCAGGCTGACTTTGCACTCAGACATTTACCTGCCTCTGCCTCTTGAGTGCTGGGATTAGAGGGGTGCACCTAGCTCCTACTTTTATTTTATATATATGCATCATTGAACAGCCTAAGCTCTCCATCTACTTTATGGTGATTAATCGATTGTTCTGATAGTCACTGCTCCACTTGCTATTCTGTTCCTGTGCCACACTTCCTTATAGTGTAGCATTATAAAGTCCATGTTGGCCAGAACACATTCTTGTCATTCATTCTGATGCAACAGGGCTCCTGTGATAACTTCTCGGTTCTTTTTCTCTTTCATATAAGTTTTAGGGATAATTCGTTTCATAAAGTTGAATTTTCAAATACATCAAGATTTATTTTTTATTTCTTTATCTGAAATAATTACAGATTCACAAGAAGCTACCTAAATGTCACAGGACACCCTTCTGTCCTCTTCACTACTGGAAATAGTTTATATAATTATGGATTAGTGTCAAAACTAAACCATAGATATTGCTACAGCCCATGGACTACTCAGATTGTACCAGGTTATGTGTAGTCATGGCGTACATCGGTGTGACTGTAGCACATATGTAGGTCTTCCCACCACGCTGTTATCCCACGACCGTCATCTCCACAATTAGCAGGGAGAACTGTTCATCTCAAAAGATTCCTTGCACTATTCTGCATGATGATAATGATACAGATTCTGTCCTTTACTTTCTGATAAAAAAATTTCAATTTTATCTTTAATTCAATAAATAATATGTTTTGGAGATTAATTCATGCTAATAGAACAGCTGATTCTGTTTAGATTCTGAAAAAACTTCACAGTATGTATATGATCAATATATTTACTTATTCTTCTGCTAGCTAATGGATCTTTGAATTATTTCCAGTTTTTGAATCCACGAGATGGCTCAGCTGCTAACAGCACATGTTGCTCATGATACAAGCCTAATGACCCAAGTCTGATCTCTGGAATCAATATTACAGTGGAAGGAGAGAATTGATGCCACAAATTTGTCCCTTGACCTACAAATGTGTGCTGCTATATGCAAGTCCCTCATACACATATACACAAGAATAATGACATATACAAATTTTTTAAATTTACAACCATTTCTAGCTGTTTTAGATTCTACTATAGTAAGCATCCTGACCCAGGTCTCCTTGGGGACACTTGCAGATATTTCTCTAGGATAGACGTCGAGCTCAAGGGAAAGATCACCCCATATTTTAGTACACAAGACCAAATTGCCTTTCCACGTGACTATTGAAGTACAGTCCCAGAAGTCAGAAAGAATTAATGACAACAAACAGCAGATGATCAGAATGGGAGGAGAGGGTACCCTTCTAAATAGGGCTCTTAAGATGGGCTCATTGGTCAGTTGGAATTTAAGAAGAGATTTCCCAAGAAGGGAGAGAAATACGTGGCTTATGGAGGCAAACATTCCAGACAGAAGGATCGTCGGGCACAAAGGCTCTGAGGTGGCAGCCTGGTTGTCTGGGGACATGTGGAAGTCACATTGAGTAGAACAGAATAAACATGTGAATGGGAAGCAGAGAGAAAAGATGCACACTGTGAAGGGCCTTAAAGGCCAGGGTAAGAACTGCCGCTTTTATGCAACGAAAAGAGGGGTTATGGCGAACTCTAAGGAGCAGTGTGATTCGACTTCTTTGTAATAAAAATAAAATTAAAACATTCGTGGGCCATGCTGTCACTGGGGGCCATATTGATGAGAGTGCCCTGCCCTGCCACCAGAGGTCACGGTGATGTCTCCAAGGGCTTTGTCTGGGTCTGTGGTCCTATTGGAATCTGTGGGCTGTGTTCATGGTCTGTGCTGGTACCAGAAACCATGTGGAAGCTCATAATCTATGATCCTATTGACTGTAAAGAGCAAGAAGCCATTTTTTCAGGGATATTGTTGATTGTAGATACATAGTTGAGAAAGAGGCACATGGAAGGCATCTGTCACAATCCTTGCTCCCTCTCCGCTCCACCCCACCCCCCAAAATTAGCAGCCTAAACAGGAAGCCATTGAAGAGAACTCTTAAACCGTGTGATAAGGATGCTGAAGTGTATCTCTCCACAATCATTGGCTTCTGGCAGGAGTGGAGGTAGAGAAGGACTCAGATCTATGTAAAGGCCGCTGAGAGTTTGATCATGCTCCAGTGAGTATATCTAAAACATACATTGTACTTGGGTCTGTGGGTTGGTGTTTTTGTTGTTGTTGTTGTTGTTGTTGGGTTTGTTTTGTTTTGTTTTGTTTTGTTTTTGGAGGGAGGAGTTTACAACAGTGTGGGGCAGACATGGAAGGACTGGAAGATGATCAGAGTACATGATGTGAAATTCCCAAAGAATCAATAAAAATATCATGTTGGGAAAAATGTAATCATCATTATCAAAACAAAATTGACATTTAATAGAGTGCCCATCTAAACCACAGCGTGATTAGTCTAGAGTGAGCTGTTCCCCTCATCTCTGCCTTCCTCTCCCTACCCCCAAACTCCCACCTGCTCTGCAGTCACTTGCAGACAACCCCTGTCTCATCCTGATCCGAAGCCATTTCTAAAACATTCTTTTTCACCACAGATCCTTCCATTTTGCTCACTCTAGAAAACATGATAAAAATGGAACTTTACAGTGTGTGTCTGGCTTCTCTTGTTCAGCATAATGTCTGGGACATAATCAGGGATGCCTCCTTCCAGCCCATTGCATACATATTTAACTATGTCTGTATCCCACGTGTCTAGCTGTTGATGGGCCCTTAGGCTGTTTTAGTTCTGGACTACAGTATATAAAACTATATTTGTATTCAAGTCATTGTATGGATATATGCTTCTCCTTTTGGGTGGAACTCACACGTGTCTAGGTGAATTATATGACCTAAGTATGTTTGGTCTAAAGCATAGTTAAATCTAGTGTCTTCTCATTGGTTCCCCCCCTCCCCCAGAGCTGTAAAATGAGGCATGTTAGGCTCGAAATATATCGAAAAAATGGAATTATCAAGAAAATATAACAACTTAAAATATATGTTTCCAATATTGGATCTAAATATATAAGCCACATAATGGACCTAAAACAAAAAATCGATACAATAGCATTCTTGCTTTGTGTTTGCGCATGCGCGCGCGCGCGTGTGTGTGTGTGTGTGTGTGTGTGTGTGTGTGTGTGTGAGAGAGAGAGAGAGAGAGAGAGAGAGACAGACAGACAGACAGACAGAGAGACAGAGAGCAGAGAGAGACAGAGAGAGACATGTGGAAGTCAGAATCTAACTTCCTCACACTTCACCCTTTTTGGTCCAGAATCTCGCATCAACCTAGAGCTGCTCACTGATTCAGCAAAACTCTCTCTGACCAGCAAGTCCCAAGGATCCTCCTGTCTCCACCTATTCAGTGCTGGGACTACCGGCCAGCACCTCTGCACCTAGCTTCTGTGCGGTGCCGGTGAACCCAACTGAGCCATCTCTTTATTCATCCTTGTAAGTCGAATAAGCAAGGATGCTATTGTATCAATTTTTTGTTTTAGGTCCATTTTGTGGCTTATACATTTAGATTCAATGTTGGAAACATATATTCTAAGTTGTTACATTTTTTTGATGATTCCATTTTCATTATATTTTGAGCTTAACTTGCCTCATTTTTCAGCTTTTCACTCCCAGTCCTCTTTATGTGAGTAGTTTAGCAATCGCTGCTTACTTTTGCATCTATGTCTGAGCATCTATGTGTCTGATTATCTTTCCCAGCCCTTCCCCATCCACATATTATATGCCCTTAAATGTTAAGGAACAAGATAGCTAGTTCTTTTTCTAAAATGCAGCTAAGTTATGTTTTCTTCTGCATGTTCTAGAATAGTTTTTATGTGGGGGAACAGATGAAGTCCAGAGTGAATGTATATTAGCCTTCCCTGAATTCAAGTAAGGATGTTGAAAAATGGTTGGCCTTCAGCTAAAACCAGTGTGTGCAAAGTACCAGCCACTACTTCTACCTGGATGACTGCAACCTGAGATTGAGCTCCTTGTGAGGCTTCCTGATCACTAGCTAACTTCAATCCTCCTTATACGCACTGTATAATAAATGAACCATGTTTCCGGGCAGCTGCTGGTACATCCCCATAAGAGTGCATGGCCCATCCAATCCCAGCTTCTCTGTCATTTCTTCATTTCCTGTCACCAAGTTAGGTCAATCCCAAAGTCATACAGGTCATGGTAGTTTTAGCATTTATATTAAAAACAGTAATTTATTTTAATGTTTTTGTTTGCATATAATATAATTGAAAGATTTGTTTTGTTTTCAGATAGAATCTTACTATGTAGTTCAGGTTGGGCTTTAACTTGTAACCTTTCTAAGTTTCAAAATGCTAGGGTTACAGGCATGTGCCACTATCCATTTTATATAAAAAAAAAAAACCAACAACAATTTTTAATTGATTCTTTGTGAGCTTCACACCATGTACCCCAGTCCCACTCATCTCCCCATCCCCTTGTATCTGCCCTCTGCCCTTGTAACCTCCCCACTGTCTTAGTTATGGTTTCATTGCATGATCAAGGCAATTCTTATCAAAGACAACATGTAATTGGGCCCAGCTTACAGTTTCAGAGGTTCAGTCTGTTATCATCATGGGAGGAAGCATGACAGTGTCCAGGCAGACATGGCACTGGAGGAGCTGAGAGTTCTACATCTTGAACTGAAGGCAGCAGAATAAAACTCTCTTTGCACTGGGTGGAGCTTGAACATAGGACCACAGAGCCAACTCCCACAGTGACAGACTTCCTCCAACAAGGCCACATCTCCTAATAATGCCACTCCCTGGGCCAAGCGTATTCAAACCACCACATTCCTCTCCCTGGCCCCCATAGACTTGTTCAAACACATGAGCCGATGGGGGCCATAGCATAATTCAAAATACATTTAGTCCAACTTCAAAAGTCTATAGCAGTCTCAACAATGTTAAAAGTCCAAAGTTCAAATTCATTTAATCACTTAACTGTAATCCCCTATAAAACAGAAATCAAAAGGCAGATGATACACTGTAAACATCACAGGATATATATTACCATTCCAAAATGTCATAGTGAGGAAATACTGAACCAAAGCAAGACCAAAAACCAGCTGGGCAAACTCCAAGCTCTGCATCTCCATGTCCGATATAAAAGTGCTCTTCAGATCTCCAAATCCTTTCGGCTTTGTTGACTCCAACAAGCGTCTTTCTCTTGGGCTGGTTCCATTCCTATCAGTTTTCCTCACCAAGTATCCCACAGCTCTAGAATCTCTAACATCTGCAAGTATCCAAGGCAACTTCAACTTTACAATTTCTTGTTCCAGTGTTTGAGATCCACACATGATCTTCTGGGCTCCTCCAAGGGGCTTGGGTCACTTCTGCAGCTCTGTTCTTTGTACCACTCTAGGCTCTGGTTGACTCCACTCCACTGCTCCTGCTGTTCTCCATGTTCACCCCATGGCACTGGCCTCTCCAATATGCTGGGGTCTTTTGCTGCAACTAGGCTACACCAATAGACTCTCATAGGCTCCCTTCATGGTGCCAAGCCTTAACTTCTTTGCATGACCCCTTCAGTCCTGGGCCATCAACTGCAACTGAGGCTGCCCCTTCACCAATGGCCTTCCCTGGCCTCTCACAGTTCCAAGCTTCAACTGCTCTCCATGACTTTCAAAGCCAGTATCAACTAGGTGACTCTTACACACTACCAAGTCCATCTTCAGCAGGAGGAACAAACTTGGCTGTCTTTGGAACATAGCTTCTTAGTGCTCTCAGAAAACACTTCCCAGAAGATTTCACCTCAATGATACTGGTCCTCCTTAATCACCACTAATTTCTTAGCTCCAGCTAACTAGCATCAATTGTCAGTAGTCCCTTCTATTCTTGACTAGAAAGCTAGAACCACGTGGCTGAAGCTGCCAAGTTCTGCTGCTTGCTGGACCTGGAACATGGACCCCTTGTTCTATAACATCCTTCATTGCCTAGGCTTGTTTGTCCTAGAACTTGCTCTATAAACTGTTCTTGAACTCAGAGATCTGCATGCCTCTTTCTCCTGAATGCTGGGATTAAAGGAGTATATCACTACACCTGGACCTAAGCCTTTCTTTACCTTTACTTTTATAAGTTCTAGAATGTTGGTCACTCCAGACATAGTCAAGTTGACAACAGAGAATAGCCATCACAACCTATCCCTTGTCAATTTGACACACAATTGTATCTTGTTATGTTCAAATGAAAACAGTGACCAGGTCAAAATAACACCTAACATGATGTAAGTATCTGTTGTTCAACTGAAAATGCATAAACAATAAGCTTAGCTGGGTGGGATCTTGCCCTAAGGTCACCACTCCTTTAATCCCATTTAATATCCTTGAACACAGGATTCAGCTCCTTTGCATTTCCTGGTGCCCCTTTAATACTTGAACCATACATTTTGTATTTTTCCTTTCTCAGCAGGCTATGCTTGATCAAAACACTCCTCATAAGAGTAAATAAACCACAGGTCGAACTCGAAACTGGGTTGTTTGGAGACTTCCTTTGTCAATGCAAGTAATCCAAATCGCCTCACCTCAGCCTCAGGCGGACTCTTTGGACAAGGGCAAAAAGCAGCCACGTTCTTCACCAAAATATCACAAGAATGATCTCAAAGTAACATACTAAAATTCTCCTCCTCTAAAAGCTCTTGAGTCAGGCCTCCACAGTTCAAGTCCCCCTCAGCACCAATGTCTTCCAGTTTCCTATTAGGATGGTCCATTAAGCCCCGCTTAAAGCATTCTACTGCTTTCTAAATTCAAAGTTTCAAAATCTACATTCTTCTAAACAAAAGCATGGCTAGACCTATCACAACAATACCCCACTCTTGGTACCAACTTCTGTCTTAGTTAGGCTTTCATTGCTGTGAAGAGATGACCAAGGCAACTCTTAAAAAAGACATTTAATTGGGGCTGACTTACAGTTTCAGAGGTTCAGCCCACTATCAACAAGGTGGGAAGCATGACATCATCCAGGCAGACATGCATGGTGGGAAGCATGACATCATCCAGGCAGACGTGGTGCTGAAGAAGGAGCTGAGAGCTCTACATCCTGAACTGAAGGCAGCAGGATAAGATTCTCAGCACTAGGTGGAGAATCTCAAACCAATTCCCACAGTGATGTACTTCCTCCAACAAAGCCACACCTATTCCAAAAGGTTACACCTCCAAATAGTGCCATTTCTCACGGGCCAAGCATACCTCCCCCATAGGCAAATCACCCACCCACCCCCCAAAAAAAGAACACTGGAACAAATAAACAAAACAACAACAAAGCATAGAAAACATCTCCTTGTGGAAGTTATAGTATATCACAGTATGTCCTGCATTATACTCTGTTGCATGTAATAATTAAAAAACAATCCACGCTATTGCTGGCTACTCTCCAGCAGTGGCGGTCTCCCTGCCGCCATGGCTATCCCCATGAGGAGGTCCGCCCAACTTCCCTCCATTCGCTTGCCGCTGAACAGCTGTATCTTCCCAGCCATCCACCCCTTGCGGCTAGCTGCTGCCAACCCTCTCAGCACTCCCAAATTTCAGCAGCTAGCTGGAGGCACACTCTTGCCAACCCATGCTCTGCCGCAGTTACCTTCCCCCTTGAGCTCAGTTGAGCTGCCTCCAAACAGAAAACACCAGACAATCTTAGTTTAGAATCAACAGATAACACAACCGCTGGGCACGGAATCTATCGTCTTAACCTCATCAACTAGTGTACGTTGGGAATATTCCACTGGTGGATCCTGGTGGATTCTGCCATCAGATCTAACATTTCCTGGTCTACATTTTGCCTGCTTAGCTCCTTCTTCTCCATCCAAAAGAGGGGGTATTCTTTTCTCCTGCATTCCCTCTTCCTCTCTGGGATCCAGAAGGCCCACCTCCTTCTCCTCGACCAGTGATTGGCTTCTTGTCATCTTTATCAGCCAATCAATTAGGGAAAAATTCTGCTACATACCCTTCTGTCCACACATCTTCACTTGCAGATGTTCATTGCAACAACGTGCCATTGGTTTGGTTCAAGGTCTCTGTCTTCTGTGACACATCAATATTGGATCCTCAGTGGGACTTCTCTCAGATATCCTGTTGTTGACCTGTGTCATGGAGATCCTGCAGTTTTGTATCAGCAGAACTGGTCCTTTCATGTGCTCCAACAGTTCATAGATTATGTAGATTTTGGTGGGGGACAACTCAAAGCCCTGGATCTAGGCCTGGATGTCCCTCATCCACACCACCAGGAAGAGTTCTCCAGCTCTACTCTAGCTAGGCAACCCAAATGCTGCCATTGGCAGGAGGCAGGGTCAGCACTCCGACTCTCATGTCCTTGGAGCCAGCTCACCTCTACCTACACCCAATGTCTCCACAGCCAGCTCCACTGTGCTGCCAGCAAAGGCATAGGGCCTACTCTTCCAAGTGCTGCATCAGGTGAGGGCCTGGACCAGCTCCCTCAACTACTGAAGGTGACAAGGTGTAGGGGGAATAAGAGCATCACCCCCATACACCCTCTTCACCAGGCAGACAAGTGGTGGGGCCAGCTCTCTTGCACCCACACCCATGGGGCTGCTCACTTGTGCCCTCAATTGGTTCTTTTTAAGAAAAAAAAAAACTTATTTATCTGTGTGTGTGTGTGTGTGTGTGTGTGTGTGTGTGTCCACCTGTGGGCACACCTGCACCATGGTTCATGTGTGTCAGAGGAATAATTTGGGAGAAATTGATTTTTTTTTCCAGCTACCATGCGGGCCCTGGAGATTGAACTCAGATTGTCAGAGATGGTGGCAAGTGTCTTCATTCACTGAATCATCTTGCTGGCTTCAAAGTTGAATATTTCCAGACCATCTCAAATTAGTTGCTCAGGTAGTTGCCCCTTTGTGACAACCACAGTGAGAATCAATACATGGAAAGGGTACTTGGGGCTTTCTGGGCACGTAAGCTGTTTTAGTTAGGGTGTTAATGCTCTGAAAAGACACCATGACTATGGCAGCTCTTATAAGGGAAAACATTTCATTTGGAGCTGGCTTACAGTTTCAGAGGTTAAGATCATTATCATTGGTCAGGCAGACTTGGTGCTGGAAGAGCCAAGAATTTTACATCTTGATCGGCAGACATCAAAAGGAGACTGTACACCACACTGGGCATAGCTTGAGCATAAGAGACCTAAAAGTCTACCTCCACAGTGACACACTTCCACCAACAAAGCCACACCTTCTAATAGGCCCATCCCTTATGGGCAAGCATTCGAACACATGACTCTACGGGGATCGGGGGAGGGGCATTCCTATTCAAATGACCACATTTCTCTCCCTGGGCACCATAGGCTTTTGGCCAGACTATCAGGCAGAACAGCATTCAGTTCAACTTCAAAAGTGCCCATAGTCTATAAAATCTCAAACTTGCTTCAAAGTCAAAAATTTGAAGTCTTTTCTGAGATACATACAATCTCTTAATTGTAATCCTCTGTTAAATCAAAATCAGAAAAGCAGATCACATACTTCCAACATACCATGGCACAGGATATATATTGCCATTCCAAAAGTGAGGAAATACTGGACCAAAGAAAGATGGTAACCTGGCTGGGCAAACTCCAAGGTATGCACCTCCATGTCTGATGTCAGATCTCCAGTTCCTTTGAGCTTTGTTGACTGAAACATACTTCTTTCTCTCGCACTGGTTTCATTTCCTGTTAGCATCTTTCCTCATCTGTTATCCCATGGCAATGGTATCTTTTCCATCTTGGGGGCTCGGAGGCAATACAGACTGCACCTTCACAACTTCGCAGGGCTTCCATGCAGGGACACACCTGCCACACCCCTGGCTTCGGCCACCTTCCTTAGTCATGGAGGGAGTTCCCATAATCCCTTCCTTTGATTCTTGACTCTAAAGCCAGAAGCATGTGGATAAAGCTGCCAAGTTCTGCAGCTTGCAGGCACTGGAACATGATCCCCTTGTTCAGTTAAATCTTCATCAGCTTCCTGTTTTTGACCTGGCCCTGTAGACTGGTACCTTGAACTCAGAGTTCTGTATGCCTCTGTCTCCTGAGTTCTGGGATTAAAAATGTGTATCAGAATGTGTTCTTTAATTCCTTTTCACATAATGGAGGCTCAGCTGAGTGGGACCTTGCTCTGGGATCATCACTCCCTTTTATTCCATTTAATATCTTTAATCTTGAACTAAGGATTTACCTCTATTCTTTCTGGTCCCCCTTTTCATTATAGACCCTTGTAAGTCTGGCCATTAAGAACCACACAGCCCAGCCCACTCTAGGCTGTTTTGAGATTCCCTTTGCCAATGCAGTTAATCCAAAATGTTGCATTTTAGCCTCAGGCAAATTCTTCAGACAAGGGCAAAAAGCAACCACATTTTTCTCTAGGCAACACACTACAATTCTTCTCCTCTGAGATCTCTTGAGACAGGTCCCCACGGTTCAAATCACCCTCAACACCACTGTCTTCCATGCTTCTACTAAGATGGCCTATCAGGTATTGCTTAAAGCATTCAGCTGCTTTCCTAACCCAAGGTTCCAAAATCCACATTTCTCCAAATAAAAGCATAGTCAGGCCTATCACCACATTACCCTAGTCCTTATTATCAACTTCTGTCTCAGGGTTTCAATGCTGTGAAGAGACACCATGACCATAGCAATTTTTATAAAAGAAAGCATTTAATATAGGGCTGGCTTACTGTTCCAGAGGGTAGGCAGAGATGGTGCTGGAGGAGCCAAGAATTCTGTATCTTGACCAGCAGGCATCAGAAGGTGACTGTGCACAACACTGGGCATAGCCTGAGCACAGGAGACCTCAAAACTTGTCTCCAGAGTTACACACTTCCTCCAATATGGCCACACCTTCTAATTGTGCCACTCCCTATGGGCCGAGCATTCAAACACATGAGTCTATGGGGGACCATTCCTATCAAACCACCACATAAGCCTAGCTTAACCAGTGAGCTCCAGTCCAATGAGAGACCCTGCCTCAAAGAAACAAAGTGGATGTCTCTGAAATAACAACCCCTGAGATGGACTTGCACCATATTGACATTGTAGTGGTGAACTGTCATACGCTGTTTGGCTCACTGAGAAGATGCTCTGAAAACAGGGTCATGCCCCACCCCACCCCAATTCAGACCCAAGCATGTTTGTTTCAGAGTGTCCTCCAAGGTTGAGGATGGGCTGATCCTCACCCCAACTCTGTAACAGGGACAAAAGAGAACAGCAAAATGGCTGGAGAGTAAAAGCATCACGTCCTTGAATACACCCAGGAGGCAGAGCATTTCCAACAGAGGTTACTATTGTTTACACCGGGATGTAAACTCACTTGCAGTTGGAACAGGAAGCCCTAAGTTATCCCCAGGGAGAAAAATCTGATTGCCTCAACTTCCCCATTCCATTTCTGCTGGATGTCATGAGTGCCTGACTTCATGATGTCATTTCTACTTGTTGCTGTTCCTTCTTTTATGAAAAGCTTCACCCTCAGGAACACTCTGCTCTGTCTGGGACTCTGTTAGGAACTCCAGCTGGTGGCCATAAAGGAGCCTCCCCAGTCAATTTCTGCTGGATGCATTGAGCCGTAATTTGATGATGTTTTGCTATTTATCTATCTCTTGCTATTTATTCTTTTACTTTGGTTTGCTAAGTAACTTAAAAGACACATTCATTCAAAACTAAAAGTATGGCTATCATGAATCATTCTTCCAACTGTGTAGAACATGCATGTGCGTGCATGCGTGTGTGTGTGTGTGTGTGTGCACGCACACAGATACATGAAACATACTACAAAGTGCAAAAATGGGAGAGTATTCAACAAAGGGAGAAAAACACAAAAAGAACTCTCAGGAGAGCTCAAAGCCGCAGTTGACTGGCTATTCAAGCACAGATTCCCACCCCCCAAGTTCTAGGTAGAGATCTATGCTCTCATAGCCTAGGGAATCTTAAGAACTTGGTGTCTGTCCCATGTCCCGTGGTCAGCCCCTTCTTATAGAATTGTAGGAAATCAAATCCCTCTAGTTTCATGTATTGTCCTTCTGGTCTCTCCAGTGTGACTCATTATCCTGGCCTGAGTAAAGAGGCTCAGGGTCCCAGCAGGAGAGGGAAGGCAGTGAAGGGCTTTTTGCCCACGTTGCTCTGCACAGGTTGATAAATTCTCTTTACAGATAAGTGGCCAAGAACCTTGCCCAGATTTAAACTCTGAGGCCACTGCAGGACTCGCACCTGGTTATTGGCCTCTCTACTGCTGGTGTGTGTGCTGGGTCCTTTGTTTGCTTGCAGGCAGTGATGTCTAGCCCCAAACCATGGTTTCCTGCAACAATGTAACAAGTAGGATGACAGCCAGGAGCTGGAGGCCCCAAAAGGACAGAAAAGCACGGAAGTGCAGAAGATGCCAGGGAGGTGTGACCCTGTGGGGCAGAGCCAGGGCCATCTGTGAAATCACACCTGGATGTCTCCTCTCATTCTTCCTTGGAGGAAAAAGAAACCTTCATTATGCCTTATACAGTGTTTTGGGGATTTTTGTTTTGTTTTGTTTTGCTTTGCTTTGTTTTTCCATTTGACATTTACTAGAGTGTAAACGTTCTTAGCATCTACAATGACACCTGAAGCATCACTATGAGTTCTTTCTCTCTGAAGTGCACTGTCCTTCTGCTGCATGGTGACAGTGTATCTAAGCCCTTTGGAATCGTCTCAGGACAGAAGCTATAACATAGTGGCGCTGTGGTCTTGTCTTTGAGGTGACGGGGGAGCCCCCGCCCATCCTGTACCTTCATATTCTAGTCTCCTTCTAGGTCAGGCACTGTGTTCTTAGTGAAGTTTTGTGAGATGTTTAGGGAGAGAAAGATTAACGAAAAGATAAGAGTTGAAACTCCGTCACCAGTGCACCAGCACACCCATAAAAGTGGGTTTCACTTGGCTAATTGGTATTCTTTTATCAAGGCTTATTCCAAATTACAGTTCCCCAAACCTGGGCTATTTGGTTCAGACAAGTTTATTTTGTGTCTCAGAGGCTCAGGAACACAAGTCTCCAATTGTTCTACAACTGAACACATTATTTATATAAAAATGTAGATGAGAATGTAATCCTTTTGGCTTTAAAAGAGAAAAAGTTCTGAAATGATTAGGAACCCTGATCTGGCAAGTGAATTGTGTAAGAGCCATTGATCCAGATCTAGTTTCGGTTTAAAACTCTACTTTCCTCACCAAGTTTGAAAATTAAATATTCTGACTGTCAAATTCTGGATAGCCAGCTACAACATACATGCTTGCTTGCTTCCTTGCTTGTTTATTTAATCTACTTGGGATTCTGTATCATATTACATAAACCTTAGAAGTGTCATTTATGGTGACCCATCACTGAGTTTGCTGGGAGCCCAGTTTGTCCCAGTCATACCTATTGCTCAGTACAGATTTTTATAGCAGACATTTTCTTCTAAAGATTGTCCATGTTACATGGATGTGTTATAAGATCATCTTAATCAAAGAGGATTATTTTGATAAAAAAGAAAAGTCATGATAAGAAAAATAAGGATGTGTCCATGGAAATAAAGATGGCAGGAACGGTGAGCTCAGGGATCCATATTGGCTTTCACACTGGGAAGTTCCCAGAATCGACTTTAGTGTCGGAAACAAAATTACGTTATTCACTGTGGTCCTTCACTCATTCTGTTTGAATGCTGAGCTACTAATCTGAAAACTCTATTATCTCCTTGCCAAAAGCAGTTTCTGTGATGTAAAATAAATCCCATATTTAACGTTTTGAAAAAGAAAACATAGTTTACAAAATCTATGACTTTCAGTTACATTCATCCTGGTTACCTCTGGGCTTTTAATTATTTCTTCTTTGTATTTATGTCTGTGTTAACACTTATTCTGTGTCTTCTTAAAGAGGTTTACTTTACTTCTACACATAAGGATTAAATTCCTATGAAATTATTCATTTCATTTTTAAAGATAATATGTTATGCTTTAACATTAAATATTACTAATGAAGGTATAGATGGCCTTGCTTCAGGCTATGGTTGCAATAAATGGAGTGACATAACATCCCCAATGACAGCTAAACATTAGCACACACACCCAATGCCCATGTCTGTCTTGTGATTTTTATTCTCTCTTTTTGTTCTTTTTCTTTTGATTTTTGTTTTTGTTTCTGGTCAGGATCCATCAGCTTTCTGTGAAATAAAAAAACAGAGAGTAAGTAACAGGCAAAATTATTACCTCAAAGAAAAAAGGCAGCTGGAATAACTGCTGTCTATAGCGTTCCATGTTGTAAGACAGCAAGCTTATACAATACATCTTGTTTTGGGAGAAGTGTTGAATTTTTTGAACTAACTCTTATATGTCCTAGGTTATTTAAATGGACTGTTATAGCATTCGGATATTGTTGCCCTGGCCATGAACAAAGGGAAACAGTACTCTGCTTCATGCAGCCCAAGGCTGCTCTGCTTCTTTCTCTTTTGGTCTACGGTAGACCATGCACTCTCTGAAGTGTCTTCTCATCTTCTCGGGGTTACATGACTATCAGTCAGCTTATGAGAGAAAACTGAAACTTGTCCTTCCGTATGTAAAGTATGGGAAAACTTCTGTTCTAAGCATCCTTAGACTTGTACAGTGCCTAAAAAAATGATCAAATAGAGCTCTCTTGCTACAAGAGTATTTCTGTGTCCTGGTTACAAAAGCATCTAGTATGTTATAGACAGCAAGTGTATAACTTGTTTGTTTAGTTTCTTTTTGTGCTTCTTTCTTTTTATGAGATGGTATTTCACTGTGGCAGGTCAGGCAGGCTGCCCTGGAATCTACTGTGTAGCCCAGGTTAGCCTTGAAGTCACATCTTTCCTGCTTCAACCTCCTATGTGCTGGGATTTCTAGTACAAGCCACTAAATGAAGCTCAAATAACTCTGGAAATAGTCTAGTGTCATTTTTTCTAAAATAATATTTCTTGACAAATACTCAACCTGTACCATCACCTTCCTCGGGAGTCTCTTACCACACTTCTATTTTGCTCCCATTTCCTACTAATAAAATATTTGATGGGAAAAAAAACCTCTACTTCCTGTGATAGAGATCTCTTTGTTGGGGTAAAACAATCAAGAAAATCTTAAGGAAAGGAATTAGCATTTTACAACTGGTATCAATATGTATTTATTTTATTCTTATTTACTTTATTTACTCTTATTTTCTCTATATGTTTTTTATTTCCATTTAAATGAATTAATATTTAGGAGAGCCGGGTAGTGGTGGCACATGCCTTTAACCCCAGCACTTGGGAGGTAGAGGCAGTTGGATTTCTGAGTTCGAGGCCAGCCTGATCTACAGAGTGAGTTCCAGACAGCCAGGGCTGTACAGAGAAACCCTGTCTCGAAAAACCAAAACAAAACAAAAAAAATTTAGGAGAATTTTAAATAGTTATAACATAATACACTAGATTTAGTAGGATAACAAAAATAGATTAAAGTATTGATATAATAGTTAGAAAATAGTCCCCTCTTCCAGTTTCTGCAACTTTTCTGACTACATCAAACCATTTGTATGGCTTTACTTTGTGAGAGGAGAAGTATTCAGAAAATGAATGTGTGCACACATTCACAATCCCAGCGCTTGGGAGGCTGAGGCAAAAAGATATGAAGTCAAAGACCAGCCTTCTCAAGGAGTGAAGAAGACTGGAACAAGAAGAAGAGTTTTTAGCACTAAGAATTCTATCTCTGTGGCCATGTTTGCCCACTCAAACTCTGCTCCTTCTCTCATCCTTACAGGTAGCAATTTCTTGACTATGCCTCCCAATAAGAGTGTAATAAGATGTTATGGTTTGAACAAGAATGGCCCCTATAGGCTCATATACTTGAATGCTTAATCACCAGGGAGTGGCACTATTTGAAAGGATTAGAAGGATTAGGAAGGGTGGCCTGTTTGAGGAAGTGTGTCACTGTGTGTGTGTGAGCTTTGAGATTTCAAAAAACCCATGCTAGGCCCCAAATCTCTTTGTCTACAGGACAGAATGTAGCTCTTGGATTCTTCTTCAGCACCATGTCTGCTTGCATGCAGCCATGCTCTTTGCCATGATGATAATGGACTAACATCAAAACTGTAAGCAAGACCCCAGTTAAATGCTTTCGTTGATAGAGTCATGGTGTCTTTTCACAGCAAGAGAACACTGAATAAGACATAGGAGAAAGTTACCCAGACTAAATGAACTACTCTTCATATCACGCATTCTACAATATATAAGCACAACACTCAACACTCACAATACACACCAATCTGAGAAATAACCACAACAGAGGCACTGCAATTTGTAATGCCCCTTCGATGAATATATGTATGATGGCGAGGTGGAGCAGACAGAGTAGCAGCATGGTGTAGCGACATCCGTGGGGACGAGGCTGTGGGGTTTGGGGAGCGTGTTGTTCCTGAGTAGTGCTGGCAGCCCCCAAGCACACTGCCCAGCCACAAATCTCCCTCAGCTCTGAGCAGAGACGAGGTGTCAGAGATGATGAAGTTCATTTTCTAGATTGGACCACCTGGAAAGACGGCCATGGTCCATGCTGCTGCTGCTGCTGCTGCTGCTGCTGCTGCTGATGATGATGATGATGATGATGATGATAACGATGATGATGCCGGCCATGTTGATACACATGGTCTGTATTGCTGCCAAAGGCCGTGTGGATATCAGTGTTATGTGCTGCCATGGGGATGGACGGTGTGGGGTGGGGACATGTTAGTGTCTGTAGTTCATACTACCGCCAGAAAACATGGATGTTTGTGGTCTGGCCTGCCTCCAGAGGCCATATTGGTATCTGCAGTCCGTGCTCCCACAGAAGACCTTGTTGGTGTTTGTGGTCTGTGCTGTTACCTGGGACCATGTTGAGGTCCATGATTCATGCTGCCACAGCTGGCTGTTATGGACCGGGAAGCTTCTTCGGTAGTGGTGTCAATTACTGCAGACTCAAAGTTGAGAATGAGAGACATAGAGGGCTTCTGTGACAACATCCCCGTCCCCTCCACCCCAACCCTGCCCTTACTCCCTGGAAAAAAAGAAAAGGAAAAAGTCTAAGCAGGAAACCATTGAAGAGAGTCCTTAAAAATTGTGCCAGGACTGCTAAAGTGTAACTCTTCACAGTTGGTGGCTTCTGGTGGGGTTGGGTGGGGTGGGGTGGGGGAAGGACTCAGTTATCTTTAAGTGGCTGGCCACTGGGAGTTTGATCATGCTCCGTTGAGCATGGGCAACACAAACTGGACTTGGTGTATTTTTTTTCTTTTTCTTCTGTTTTTGGGGGTGGGCCCAATGGAGAGAGTACAGACCTTGGAGGAATGGGAGGCAAGTGCAGTACCATCAGGCGATCAGGGTGCATTGTGTGAAATTCCCAAATAATCAATACAAATATTATGCTGGATTAAAAAACATCATCAACAACAACAAAAACAGGGAAAAAAAGAATCACGTAGCATTTACAGCTGTACGGAGCTTTCATTGTCAAGCAGACATGAAGGGATTGCTTTTAAAGTTTACAAAACTGCTTGGTGCTTGCGTCTGTTAAGACATTGTAATTCTTGGGCTCACCCTGAAAATGTTATATGGAAACCTCATCCTCACCAAGGTGCTCCTCAGCTCACAAGGATGCTCCATGGCCATTTGTGACACAAAGAAAAAGTCAATAAAGAGTTTTAAAAAATCTGACTTTCCTATTTCAGGCAACATTTTATTTAGGTAATGAAGGCTGTTAGGGCCCAGGATAGAAAGCCTTTGGCATTCTGCCCGGAACGTGCTACAGTTTCAAGTGTTAGGAGGGAAGTGATGGAGTAGGTTAATTTGGGATCTTGGCCTGTGGCCACAGCTCACCGTACTTCTGAACTGAGAGCACTGGGGTGAGGCCAGGCTGTGCTCCTACCTCTGGTAGTGATAGGAGTGTGTGAGGAGAAGGCAGAGGGACAGTACAGGTCAAAGGAAAATCATATATCATAAAATTAATTTAAAAATAATCTCCTCAGGCACCAGGGGGAGGAGTGGAGTCTAGCGCCAAGAGGCATTTAAGGATAGCCAGAGAGGCAGAAGAAAGTCCGCTGAGACTACTAGCTGGGCTGAGTACAGGGCATGGGGAGCATGGGGGAGCATGAGGGTGAAAGAAACTTTCTCAAAGAGGGTACCACTTCCTGTGATGGACAAACTAGTGGCCAGCACAGAGTGCCACTGAAGACCTGGTGGAGATGCATCCTTTACTACAATTCTTAACCAAATGTACAGAAGGAAAACTGCCAGTCTCGTAAGGCCAGCAGAGTTCACTGAAATAGTTAAATTCCAGGGAATCATGTGGCAGGAGCCATTCCCCAGCAAACTGCAGACAGCAAAAATACCCCTTTATAGCCTCTATCAGGTCCAGGGGTGAAGCTACAGGCTGGTGGGCCTCTGCTTCAGAAAGGAAGGAGTGAGAGAGGATGCCATTAGCTTTTGTTGGTTTCATTGTCCTAAACTCCCCTCTTCTGCACAGTCACTAAAGGCCAAGCAGGGAAAGAAATGCACAGAATTGGCTCTCATGGGCCAACCAAAGCACAGCACAGGGCTGGCCCTGCACTTCGGGGGTTTATTGGTCTATATCCATGAAGTTGAGACACTGTTCATGTAGCTCAGTGGTAGTGTGGCTGCCTAGCATGTATGGAGCCCTGGGTTTGATCTCCAGCATCCTGCTAGGCGTTGTGATTCACACCTGTTAACTCAGCACTTCAGAGATAGGAACAGGAGGATCATAAGTTCAAGATGGCTACACAGCAAGTTTGAGGTCAGCCTGGGATACACAAGATCCTGTCTCAAAAAATAATGTGCAAGGTAATAAATACTTAACGAGGAGGTGACTGTGTGATAGTCTCAGTGCTAATTAGACATTCACACAGTGTCCAAACCTGGATCGAGATATGGTTTAGAAAACTGGATGTTTCTGCAAAGCTTTCTATAAATGATGCTAAAAATTCTTTGGTTGTTTTATACCAAGTAAAACCCTCCGGGCAAGGTTTCAAACATATCTGAAAATTACTTGTAAAGCTATTAGGAAGATCACAAAGTGTAATTTGGATATAATTGTGCTATGCAAATCTTTTAATTAAAATATGCTAATGCCTCCTATGATTCATTCTTGCAGAATATAAGCAATGTTTTAAATCTATTTGACGACGTAAACTCTTCTAATGACATCCTCAACCAAAACTTCTAAAAGTCTCCGATAATTCTCATAATTAATTTGGCTATCGTTACAGACATCATTAGAGTTTCTAAGACACTAAAACAGTAAATATTTACTTCAATAACTTAAAAGACGGAGTTCAACCTTAAACTGCCCCTCATAACGAGGGAAATGATGTGCCAGCAAGATGGCTTGGTGGGCCAGGCATTTGCTACTAAGCCTGGGTTTGACTCTTTGGCTCCATGTGGTGGAAGAGAAGAAATGACCCTTGCAAGTTGCCAACCTCCACACATACACACTGGCCTTGTTTCCCTCTCGTTCACTCCAAATAAACATATGAAAGTGTCATTAAAATGATTTTAAGGAAAGAAACGATAACACCTTCTCCCAAAACATAGCTTCAACAGAGTCCAAACATTGAAGTCCTGTTTACGGTTCCCCTTATGTAACAATGTAACACCCTGTGAGTCTATCACCTGAGCTTCCTTTCCACCGCTGGCTACAGCTGAGTTTGTTAAATCCAAAGAGACAGAGTTCAAAAGAGTTACGTTAGAACATTTCTTTCCCTCCACCCATGCTGGGTCCTTTCCATGAAAGTAGTTCCTATTAGACCACTCGCTCTCCGGGGACATTTTCCCTCTCCACCTCTTCTTTGAAAGAGATAGTGACCTAGTTAGGGTTTCTATTGCCATAACGAAACACTGTGACAAAAAAGCAAGTTGGGGAGGAAATAGTTTATTTGGCTTACATTTCCATACTGTAGTCCATTTCTGAAGGAACCAAACAGGGCAGGAACCTGGAGGCAGGAGCTGATGCAGAAGCCATGGAGGGGTGCTGCATACTGGCTTTCTCAGTCTGCTTTCTTATAGAACCCAGGGCCACCAGCCTAGGGAGGGCATCATCCAAAAAGGGCAGAGCCCTCTCCCATCAGGCACTGATTAATGAAACACTCACTGTACAGGGTTGCCTGCAGCTGGATATTATGGAGCTATTTTCTCAATTGAGGCTCCCTCTCTCTGATCATCCTAGCTTGGGTCAAATTGACCTAAAACTAGCCAGGACAGATGGTAATGGCTCCCCAGTCTTTCCCTGATTGCTCCTTTGATCCTGCTACACTTTCACCAGATCTCTCTTTTTGTTCACCTGCAGTGAATTCTGTCTGCTCCATCCTGCCCCACTATCTTTACATTGTGTCTTTCATTGGCATTCTTTACAAGCTGTGAATGAAATGCCAGGATAGCAGTTGCTCACTTGTCATTCTGCCATCTTCCTTGGGGAGACTATATCTAAAACCTTTCGTGGTGTGGGTACCCACCAGTCAGGTTAGGTGATGGCTTATGAGTTCTTCTGGGTCGATATTAAATCTTTTTGACACAACTGGATCTAATCACAAGATGCTGAGGCTGAGTGAAAAGAAGACTAAGGAGGAATGTGTGAGCAGCGTCGGTGGCCAGGGCGACGGCCTTCAGTCCATCACTGCTTCTTTGTTTCTCCTGATTAGGTTTATTTTCATTGAAACTGTCATTTACAACCCTACACCTCAGAATTAGGGAAAATCATACAGAAGGGGTACCCAAAGGTTAGCGTACATCAGGGCCACTGGAGAACAAGTTGGTAGCTATGTCCACAGCCTGTTTCTGTTGCTCTGGTTTGGGAGAGCATGCTCTCTGTGAGGCTGTCAGCTGGTCTAGAAACCTCCTTTGAGAAGAGCCGCTGTGAGCGTCTTCATCCGATGGCTTCTGTTGAGCAGCATTTGCTTACTGTAAACATAACTCACCCTTTCTCAAGACTACAATTCTTCCAGCCTTATTTTGGGGCCACAATCTAAAGAATCCTGAGAAAGCAGCTGTTAACAATATTCTGGAAATATAGATATAAAATCTTTTTAAAAGAGCTAACTAATTTCTTTTGCCAGCATAAAAACTAAAAATGTTTGTGTTTGTGCACATATGTTTGTGTGTGCAAGTGTGGGTGTGTGCCTGTGGAACATACATGAGTGGGCATGTGCCTGTGGAGCATGCTTGTGGAAATCAGAGGATGACTTTGGGTGTCATTCCTCATAGTCTACCTTGTTTGAGACGGGATTTGATGTTCATTATCATAAATATAGCTGTCCTGTGAACTTCCAGGGGCACTGCTGCTTCTCGCTCCCATTTTACATAGGAGAGCTAGGATACATTTACACATTGTCATGCCCCACTTTATATAGGCCCTAGGGATCTGAAATTGTGTCCTCAGGCTGGTGACCAGCACTTTATCCACGGAGACATCTTCCCAAAGATGTCTCCTCCCTCCAAAGACTAAATTCCTACTGGAAATGACCTGCTGTCATTTTTTTTTTTTTTTTTGAGAGAATGGGTCAGACAATACGTCAATGATGTCACTTTGAATGTCCAATAATTTTCATATTCCTTTATTAGCCCTCTGAGTAGAGGAGGAAATGAAAAAGACAAACAGAAAAAGCCCAATTACAATACTAACGGGCATGGGAACCTAGCATGAGAAAGGCAAATCTGAAAAGCTCTTCATTGATAAAGAAGCCACCCTCACAAAACTGCGTATTTAATTATTACTGTTGTTCTTAAATATTCTTTAGGAAATCTTAAGAAAGAAACTTGAGATGAAGAAATACTTTCTGACTTTAATTCATAAAAACTTCATTTCCTCTAAGACAGCTCACAGCAAGAGGACTAGGAAGATAGAGAATCTTGACAGGACCAAAGGACACCACCGTCTTAGAAAATGGACGGAGTTGCTACGTCTAGACATGTGATCCAGCTTAGGGTCGGGGTGGGATTCTTTATGATGCCCTTGTCAGAGTGCCTGAGAAGTCACTTGTTCAATTAGTTTTAAGACTATTACTTTAAATTGCCACCCTCTATTGGTTTCAGGACAGCTGTTGGTAAGTGGAGGTGTATCCTAAACCCATCTCAGTGGCAGCTGTGACCACAAGGTATGGAAAATGAGTGCTAACAAGCCTTCTGTTGTTCTTGGGCAGGGCCCAGGTGTTAGAGACCCCAGGCCAGCAGAGAGAGAATGCATCCACCCCCCAACTCCTGCTGCTCGGGGTCAGTCAACTTGACTACTACCACCCCATGTGGATTCGGGTCACACATTAACTAGTCTCCACTTCCCTATCCAGATAAAGAGTGACCCATGTCAAGTAGCCTGAGTTAAATATACCCCTGTCTCCTGCTTCAGTCATGTGTAGAGGTCACATATTAGCCAAGCCTGCACCCTCACAATGCAAACTTCCTCCACTTTTTGGACACTGTTACAAGTGGACACCTTGCTTTGTCTAGTGAGGTGGAAATGCTGCCTCAGACCTCCACTGTATCCGTTATGTAATGAACCCCTGTCTAAAGGGCTTGGTCTCTCTGTGTCTGTGTCTGTGTCTGTGGGCTCATCTGTCCCTCTCTCTCCCTCCCTCCCTCCTCTTTTTCTTTTAAACCCAACCACTAGGGCACTTCTAACTGAAAACTGCAGTCACCCAAATTCTATATTCCATCTCCTACAATCTGAGGTAATGAGAATTTTTTCCCCCCTGAGCTGGCAAGAGCAGGTACTGTGTTCATTTTCTGTCAGACTGCAACTTTCCAATTTTCTTCTTGGCGTAATTTTAGATCGTTCCCTTTCTCTGGCTGGAAAGGCATCTGCTTTGTGTTTCAGAGAATCTCATTCTCTAACAAGTGTTGGTTTCTCCAACTGAGCGGAGCTTTGATACATGTGTCTTGGAGGGACCCGGGAAACTCCTTGCTGTAAATGGAACAGAAAGGGGAAAAAATGGTTTAGAAATGTCGTTGCTGCCTGGTATTTCTCTTTATATTCCAACAGTGTTTGAAATGCATAGTGTTTGATTCGAGGTTGGTTTGGATTGGCATGACCTGAACACAGGCATGGTGTCTACAACCAGGTCTGTACCGTCTGGCTTTGAAAGTTGGGAAAGTGTCCATGACGCCTTTGACCCTTAGTGGACACTAATGCTCTGTTGCTGGTATCACTGGAGAAAAGTAGGATCCTGCAGGTCTTTAGATTCTTCTCAATGAATGAAGGCATTCTTCAGCTCCATTAAACAAGGCCTAAATACAGGGTTTGCTTTTCTGGAAACTTCTGGCTTATGCTATATTCACTGCAAGCCCAACTCTTTTTAACCCCCTTCAATTTTTCCCAACATGAATTTCAGCCAATGCTATCATGATACAGATATGCCATTTCTAAAGACTTCACATGGGATAATTTGGTGGAAAAACCTGCGACTAGGTCCTTTGGAGCTTAACAGTGTATTGTTTGGCTTGGTTGACTATGTCTTTTCATGTAATTGTGGTAGATACTGCTAATTCTAGAATATTATAGAAAGCAAGTATGCTTGTTATAAATACCACACAAATATTAGGGATTATGATATCCAGAGAAACTTTCAAATTACAGTTAATCTTTTAGCTAGCCTATAAAATAGGGGAATTAAAAAAAAAAAAGCCCCGAGGTCCATGGTGGCTGGAAGATGTCTGTGGCTTATGCTGCACCCGAAGTCCATTTGGATGTCTGTGGTCTGGGATGCTGCCTGAGATCTTGTTGATGTCTGGAGGCCATGCTGATGCTGGGGCCAATCTGACCTGAGTGGCCTATGCTGCCGTCTGAAGTCATGACAACATCCTGGCCCAGGCTGTCACTGAAGGCCATGTCTGGGTTCATGGTCCCACTATAGCCAAGATCTGTGTCAAGTGGATGGCCCAAGTTACCACCAAAGGCCATGCAGATGACCGTGGTCTGGGTTGCCACCCAAGACCATGTGCATGTCTGAGGACCTTGCTGCTGTCTGGGGACATACTGATTTGAGTGGTCTGTGCTGCTGCCTAAAGCCATGGTGACATCCGGAACCATGCTGCCGCCAGGGGCCATGTCTGGGTCCATAGCCTTATCATAATCAGGGTCTGTTTTGATATCCAAGGCTTGTTTTTAACCACCAAAGGCCATTCTAATGGCCCTAGTCTGGAATGCTGCCTGAGACCATACTCATGTCTGAGCACTGTGCCAAGTTGGCCCTGCCCCTTACTGGCCAGTGAGTGGACTGTGCCAGGGGTGCAGGAGAGCCAGTCCCACCCCTTACCTGGGCAGCACAGGAAAGCCTCCCTGGTGGCCTAGGTACAGGAGAGCTGTCCCTGCCTCCTCTCCAGGGTGGCACAGGAAATCTGACCTTCAGGTTATTAGTGTTTGTGATAGTTTGTATATGCTTGTCCCAGGGAATGGCACTATTAGGAGGTGTGGCCCTGTTGGGGTAGGTGTGTCACTGTGGGCAAGGGTTTTAATATCGTGTCCTATCTGCCTGGAAGTCAGTCTTCCACTAGCAGCCTTCACATAAAGATGTAGAACTCTCAACTCCTGAAGGGTTTGCAACCCCATAGGAAGAACAACAATACCAACCAGCCAGATCCCCCTCGCCCAGAGCTCCCAGGGACTCAGCCACCAAACAAGGAGTATACATGGCTCCAGCTGCATATATAGCAGAGTATGGCTCTGTCAGGCATCAATGGGAGGAGAGATCTTTGGTCCTATAAAGGCTCGATAGATGCCCCAATGTAGGAGAATTGAGGGCAGGGAGGCAGGAATGGGTGGGTGTGTGTGGGAACAACCTCATAGAAGCAGGGGGAGGGGGGATGGGATAGGAGGTTTCTGAGAGGGAGGAAACCAGGAAAGGGGATAACATTTGAAATGTAAATTAAAAATATTCAATAAAAATAAAACGTAATTACGTATAAATAGATAAAAATAAAGAACTCTCAGCTCATCCCGCACCATACCTACCTGGATGTTGCCATGTTCTTACCTTGATGATAATGGACTAAACCTCTGAACATGCATGCCAGCCCCAATTAAATGGTGTCCTTATAAGAGTTGTTTTTGTCATGGTATCTGTTCATAGCAGTAAAATCCTAACTAAGACAGTGTGGGAGAGCTGGTCCTGCCCCTCCCCTGGGTAGTGTAGGAGAGCTAGCCTTAATGTCAAGGGCATGGGAGAATTGGCCCCTTACCTGGGCAGTATGAGACAGCTGACCCCATTGGTGAAGACGCAGGAGAACTGGCAGGTTGACCAACTCAGCTACCACCAAACCCAGATCCTGGGCTTTGAGCTGGCCCATCTCAACATCTACCCAACCTAAGAGCTGTTGGAGTGTGTGAAGGGATCCATGCCTCAGGGAAACAGCAGGTTATCTGAGAGGGGTCAGGGAGGCTCCAGTATTGATGGGATTGCCGAAGTCAGAGGCCTCAAACTAGACCAATGACTCATTGCAGTGAACATTTGCAAGTGAGCTGTTTGGACACGAGTCTACTGTGACTCACCATGGCCTACTGCAGCTTCCACGGTGACATGTTTTTATTTTTTTATTTTCTCTTGGTGGGATATGATGGTGTAGGGCAGATAGAGAAGGACTGGGAAATGAGTGAGCTTGGGGTACATGATGTGAAACTCACAGAGAATGAATAAAAAATGAAAGGAGATTGATTATGACACTTTAATCCTTGCGCATTATTATACTTTGGTCAGATTTGCTCACCATCACCTTCTGCAGTCCCCCTCTCCTTCTTCACAATGGCCCACCTCCTCCTCTCTTACAATCCTCCTTCTGCTTTTATGGCACACATAAATATACATTTAAACTTAGATTCCACATATGGAAGAAAATGTGACATTTTTCTTTCTTTCATTCCTTCCTATTAATCTCTTTTGCCCCCTCCCCTTCCTGCTCTCTCTTTGTGTCTCTTCCTGCCACCAATACTATATAGATGCTAAGTCGATGTTAGACAGACAGATAGCAGACAGACAGACGGGTGATCCCAGACTTTGCATATGAAAGAAAACATGAGATATTTTTTCTTCTGAGTTTGGCTTTCTTATTTTGCATAATGATCGACTGATCCACCATTTCCTGAAAATGGCATAATTCCATCCTCCTTTATGACCATATGAATGACTGTATTAAAGCTTATTGGGTATGTACACCATGTTTTATACACTGGTAGACAACTGGGTTGATTGCATATCTTGGATGCTCTAAACAGTGTTGTAATAAACATGGATGTCCAAGTGTCTCCTTGATTTGCTTATTTAGTGTTAGATATGTACACCAAAGGAGTAGAGTGGATCACGAGGTTGTTCTGTTGCAACTTTTTGGAGAAATATCCGTTTTAATCTCCGTAGTGACTAAATTAGTTTCCATTCCTATCAGCAGTGTATAAAAGTTCCTTGTCAACCTGGGCAGTGGTGGCACACGCCTTTAATCCCAGCACTCAAGAGGCAGAGGCAGGGTGATTTCTGAGTTCAAGGCCAGCCTGGTCTACAGAGTGAGTTCCAGGACAGCCAGGGCTACACAGAGAAACCCTGTCTTAAAAAGCCAAAAAAGAAAAAAATAGTTCCTTGTTTTAGGGTTCCCATTGCTGTGAAGAGATATCACGACCAAGGCAACTCTTATAAAGGAAACCATTTAATTGGAGCTGGCTTATAGTTTCAGAGGCTGGAAAATCTAAAAGAAATAAATGAATCTTGAAATATGTATGAACTATCAAAATTAAACAATTTAATAGATCTCTAACAAGGAAGGAGGTTGAAACAGAAATCAAAAACAAAGCAAAACCAAAAAAGCCCTTTTAACTAAAACAGATACATTCATTGATGAATTCTATCAGATATCCAACAAACTAAAGCCATGCTTTTCAAATGGTTCTATGAAAACAAAACAACAACCAAACCGAACAAAACTACCAATCTTTTTATGGAGCTAGTATTTCACACACACACACAACCTGCTTGTGCACTCCCATGCACACGTGCAAAGCAAACACACACTATAGACCAAGCTTCCCAAAGAGCATAAATGCAAAAATTCTCAATAAAATACTGGCAAATCAGATTCTAGATACATCAAAAGGATCATTCACTATAATCAAATTGACTTTATTCCAGTGATACAGGGATCTGTAATATATGAGAGGTGCAATATATGTAAATCAGTTAATAAAATGCATAATGTAAATACACTCAGAATTACAGAAATTACATGACCATGTCAATAGTTGCAGAACCTTTTGATAAGGTTCAACATTCTGTCATGATAAAAGCCCTCAAAAACTAGAGGCACACTCCCAGGCCTAGCTCAAGTCACAGCTTGCCCATCAGATTTTCCTGAGGAGTCTCTTAAGCCTGTCAGTACCATCCCCACACTACCAGGTCAGCCTCCTGATGTGCAACTTGTACACAAGCTTTCCCCAGTGGGTCTGCTCAGACCCATTTAATACTTCCAAACCTAGATCTGGTCGAGTAGCTTCTGCACCAGCTCCTACATTAGCCTCGAAGCAAGCTAGATCCCACATCAGATAAAGAACCAAGGAAAGAAGTCCACATCCCAGGATGCATCACAAAAACATAAACAATATGAAAGGCCAAGACAGCATGGTCTCCTGCTCCTAACCCACTAGTCTCCGATGAGAATCACCTAGATGAACCCCAAGTCACAGAATTTGAAAGATCATAAATTTGATCAAAAAATACAAGAAATATAAAGAAGACACAAACAGCAACAGACAACCAATGATACCCAAGAAAACACAAATATATAGATGAATTCAATGAGGAAGACCATTCAGGATTTGAAAAAAGAATTCAGTAAAGAGATAGAAACACTGAAGACAACTCAAGCCAAAATGTTGATGGAATTGAAATTTCAATTACCCAATTAACAAACCGAGATGAAAGAATTACCAATACAATGAATCAAGCTGGAGATAGAATATCAGGACTTGAAAATAAAGCAGAGTGTAAGAAGCTTGCAGGTCCTTGAGCTCACGGATAAGCTCTACAGAAAGAGGAATGTCAAATATGCAGCGACCCGTAACCTGTCTCCTGCCCAGAAGGCAGGGAATGGATGTGGTTAATAAACAGCCTGGTGACCTCAGAACTATCTGTGTGGCTGGACCAAACCAGCTCCTCCAGACTCATGTTCAGCTCAATCTGTAGTTTTATGTTCTCCCTGAGACCCTTATCAGGAGTCTTGTTTACCTTAAGTCTGCTACCTCAGTTATTTTTTAAGGAAGATGTAACTGGTACTTTACAAGAGTTTTTGATGTAAACTCTTAAGCTTTGTTCACACAGGATTGAATTAATTATCACCAGGAAACTGTCTTATAAATTATGCTGTACTTAAATACGCCTAAAATAAAATGCTGATGTCAGACTCTTAAAAGTTTGAATCAACACATGCTACTGAGTCATGTTTAACCAAGTATCTTTCTTTTCACTCCTGGACCAACACTTTGCTGGTTGTGTTTGCAGAGACCTCTACAGTAGAGGGGTATACAAATATAATGTATACAAGCACTCAAGAAAAGAATATTAAAACTTTAAAACACACAAATGAAACATGCAAGAATTATGCAACACCATGAAAAGACCAAATCTTCAAATTATAGGCACAGATGAAGGGGAAAAATCTGAGGTCAATAGTGAAGACCATAACATCAACAAGATCATAGAAAAAAAAAATCCCCAAATTAAAAGACGCACCTATACAAACACAAGAAGCACACAGAACACCAAATAAACATGAATAGAAAACTCCCTGTGGTGTATTCTATTCTATCTTTCAACAACCCTCAAAAAAGATAGACACACAAACATAATACCACCTCTAACAACAAAAATACAGGAAGTAACAATCACTTTTCCTTAGTATCTCTTAACATCAACGGACTCAATTCCCCAATAAAAAGCCATAGACTAAGAGACTGAATACACAAACAGGACCCAGCATTTTGCTTCATGAAGGAAACACACTTCAGTGACAAAGACAGATACTACCTCAGATCAGAGTAAAAGGTTGGAAAACAATTTTCCAGGAAAATGGTCCCAAGAAAGAAGCTAGAATAGCTATTCTAATATCGAATAAAATCAACTTTCAACCAAAAGTTATCGAAAAAGATAAGGAAGGACACTTCATACTGGTCAAATAGAAATATCTAAGGGGTAACTTCAGCAAGTGTTATAGGTATCTGATGAGTCTCAGTGTAATGGCCTTGGGAAACATAGGAATGTTGCTCTTTGCTTAGAGTAAAGCTAACATATCTTCAAGGGAGAACACTGGCGGTATTTGAATTTTATGTTCACATTAGGGAGGTGAGTCTTGTATATTTTAGAAGACTAGTATTTATTTTCTCTAGATTTAGTCAGGAGTTGTTAACTTATTTCTAGTTGAGTGTGCCAGTAGTAAGGTTTTCAAAGCCTACTAAAAACAAGTAACATTAAATGTGTGATTTATGAGATTAGGTTGTGTGCTATTTTGACTGAAGTCAACTTTCCTTTGTCATTTCAAAGGAGAAAACATGAATGGCCTATAAAACTGTAAGAGTTGATCTGTCAGAAATAATGTCCAATTGCAGAATGTTTTTACAAAATGATTTATTTTAATCATATTTATAATGTGAAAGTATAAGATGATGATAATATTGGCTTCTAAAGTTTTAGCCAAAGAAATAGCATTTTAATTATTATAGAAATGTCTACAAGTAATTTCATAATTTATTAAATCTGTATTTAATTTTGGCATGTTTCTCATAATTCACCATTGTATATAAAACTGTGATAGATATCCTGCAGTACATACATATTTTTGTCAACATAAATTCCTGGAAATAAGTTTACTAGATAAAATTGTATGCACAATTTATACTTTGGTAATTGTTGGTACACTGTTCATTAGAAGCACTGTATTGATTTGTACTGTTATATGGAACATTTCTCTAAAATTCTCCAACAATTAAATTTTATTATATAAATAAATAAATAAATAAGAAAACATCCCCAAATTAAAAGACACACCTATACAAACACAAGATGCACACAGAACACCAAATAGACATGATCAGAAAACTCCCTGTGGTGCATTCTATTTAAAACACTAAATATACAGAATGAAGAAAGAATATTTAAATCTACAAGAAAAAAAAAGCCCACTAGTCAAATATTAAGAAAACCACATCACAACAGCAACTAGTATCTCAATGAAAAATTTAAAAGCTAGAAGACCCTGGAACAATACACTCCAAGACTAGACTATAGCATCCAGCAAATCTACCTGCCATAGCTAAAGGATAAAGAGAAACCTGTTACCATGTGGTCAACAGACTAGAAGAACACATGCCCGTCAAACCAGCCCTACAGAGACTATAGGAACTAATATTGTGGACTGAGGAGGGAATAAGCATACGTAGGAGACTACAGAAAGAAACGGAATGAAATTACAATCATTGAAAACTAAAGTGGGTCTCAGAATATAAACAATCAAAATAAATACAACTGTAATCAACACATACTTTTCAATAATAACTTTAGATGTTAAAGGGCTCACCTCTAAGTCAAAGGCAGAGACTAGCTGAATGGATTAAGAAACTTAAACCCATCTTTCTTCTGTCCACAAGAAATTCATCCTAAAGTAAAAGGATGGAAAAAGGTGTTCTAAGTAGATAGGACTAACGTGGTGGCTTGGGTATGCTTGGCCCAGGGAGTGGCACTATTAGGAGGGGTGGCCTTGTTGGAGGAAGTGTGTCATTTTGGGGGGTGGGCTTTGAGACCCTCCTCCTACCCCCCTGGAAGACAGTCTGCTCCGTGCTTCCTTTGCATGAGGCAAGTCAGAGTCAGCTGCTGTGGACAATCTGAAGCAGCCCCATACCCCACACCTGGGATTAAGATGAAAACATATTCTTATACTATTTCTGTATTTTGTAAACAAAACAAAACTCCAAAATTGTCAGTAGTGTGCCAACCTCCCACCCCTGCTCACATCTTCCCTCTTATTTGTAGTTCTGAGCTCCAAGTACAGAGCGTGGAGTAACTGCAGAAACCAGGAAAGTATTGATAATTGCCTTCAGAGGGCCGATGTTGGGTGGTGCCATCCCTAGGCAGAGTGAATCTGGGCTGTCTAAGAAAGTTCCTAAGCAAGATGTGGGACAAAGAAACAAGCAGAATTCCTTCATGATTTCTGCTTCCTTGAGTTCTTGCCTTGGCTTTCCTTAACTATGGACTGTAACCTTTGGGGCGAAATAAACCCTTCCCTCCTACGTTGGCCGGTGTTTTATCACAGCAACAAAAAGCTGACTAGAACAGCTGGCCTCAGTGCCATAGTGAGTTTGAAGCTTAGACTGTGTGAGACCCTGTGTCAAAAAAATAAAATAAAATAAAAAATTGATTCTTTGGAGACCAAAACGGTATCATTCATGGGAGTTTAGACTTTTTTTCTAAAATGAATGACATCGAAGCATTCGAAGACTTGAATAAGCAAATGCAGATAGGGCAGAATGGTGAGGACTAGAATCAGAAGTGGAGCCTGGTGACATAACTGAACGGTTATAAGCGCCTCATAGCAGTCGAATGCATGAGGAGCTTCTTGTGGAGGAAAGTGCTTCCCCACCCCCACCCTCCACCCCGCAGATGGAGTCTACCCCAGGAGATGCTGGGCACAGTGCTGGTTAGGAACCGGGACAGTAATGTAGTTGCTACGGCAACAGCAGTTTGGGAAGGTTGGTTTAGACTTTGAAAGATGTTCTGCCTGGGTAAAGTGGTACCCAACTGCATCTTGTGCTACAGATAAATCTTTTGTGAAAGGGAAAGTCAATTGACACATCTAATATCACTGCTGACTTAGGAAATTGCCAAAACTACCCCAGCCTTTGGTGGCCCATGCCCTGTTTGATCAGCAGACATCAGTACCCCCAAAAGATTATGATTAAAACTTAGATGGTTACTAGCAGTTTTAGCAATAAGGTATTTTTAATTGAAGCATGCACACTGTTTCACATACATACTTAGCAGGCTATAATACAGAATGAATATAACTTCTACATTTTAAGTATCACATATTAACCGTACACTCTAAAGCAGTGGTTCTTAACTGTGACCCTTTAATACAGTTCCTCATGTTGTGATGACCCCCAACGATAAGATTACTTACGTTGCTACTTCATTTTTTTTTTAATTTTTTGATACTTTATTTACATTTCAAATGTTTCCCCCTTTCCAGATCTCCCCTTTGGAACCTCCCCATTCCCTCCCCACTCCCCTGCCTCTATGGGGGTATTCCCCCACCCACCCACCTGCCCACTCTTGACTTCCCTCCTTGACATTCTCCTATATTGGGGCATCTAACACCCTCCGGTCCAAGGGCCTCTCCTACCCATGATGGCTAACAAGACCCTCCTCTGCCACACGTGTGGCCAGCACCATGGGTCCCTCCATGTGTATTCTTTGGTTGGTGATCCAGTTTCCGGGAGCATTGAGGGGTCAGGCCAGTTGCCGCTGTTGCTCCTTCCCTGGGGTTGCCAACTCCCTCAGCTCTTTCAGTCCCTTCTCCAACTCCTCCATCTGGGACCTCACACTCAGCCCTACGGTTGCTGGGAAGTGACTCTTGGGTATTCCGAACTTTTGGGCTAATAACCACTTATCAGTGAGTACATACCATGTTCATTCTTTTGTGACTGCATTACCTCACTCAGGATGGTATTTTCAGGTTCCATCCATTTGCCTGCGAATTTCATGAAGTCATTGTTTTTAATTGCTGAACAGTAGTCCATTGTGTAAATGTACCACATTTTCTGTATCCATTCTTCTGTTGAGGGACATCTGTATTGTTTCCAGTTTCTGGCTATTATAAATATGGCTGCTATGAACATAGCAGAACATGTGTCTTTATTACATGTTGGAGCATCTTCTGGGTATATGCCCAGGAGTGGAATAGCTGGGTCCTCAGGTAGTATTATGTTCATTTTTCTGAGGGTCCGCCAAACTGATTTCCAGAGAGGTTGTATCAGCTTGCATTCCCCCCAGCAATGGAGGAGTGTTCCTCTTTCTCCACATCCTCGCCAACATCTGCTTGCAATTTTGCTGCCGTTGTGAACTGTAATAAAAACATCTGTTTTCCAGTGGTCTTAGGTAACCTATGTAAAGGTCATTTGACCCACAGGTTGAGAACCCACTGCTCCAGGGGGTTCTGTTTCCATAAGACATATATGTACTTACAAACTATTCACTCGGCTGCCCTCTTTCTCCCTCTTCTTCTCCCACCTTCTGTGTTTCTAACAGTTCCCCTGTTAATTCCACGTCCTTTATTATTAATTTATTTTTACCACAAATTCCACACCTGAGAGCAAACATAAAATGCCATGGGTCTTTTGTTACTCCTCTGAGAAGTAACTCCTTACACATTACACTTTATGGCACAATGGTTTCCAATTCAATACTTTCCCCTGTAAACAAAAGGATTTCATTCTTTCTCATGACTGGACAAAACCACTGTAAGGCTGGAGAGAGGGCTCGGAGGTTAGGAGCACATACTGCTCTTGAGAGGACCTGAGTTATCCACACCAGGTAGGTCACAGCTGTCTGTCAGTCTAGCTCCAGGGAATCAGCACCCTTTCAGTGTCTGCAGGCCCTGTGTTCATATACACAAACCCACACACAGACATGTATATATGCATGCTCAAAAATGTTTTAAAAAATTTGAAACTCCACCGTGTCTACACAGCACATTTCCTTCCTTCCTTCCTTCCTTCCTTCCTTCCTTCCTTCCTTCCTTTCTTTCTTTCTTTCTTTCCTTCTTTCTTTCATTCAAAAGAATTATTTAGCCGGCCAGTGATGGCACACACCTTTATTCCCAGCACTTGGGAGGCAGAGGCAGGCGGATTTCTGAGTTCGAGGCCAGCCTGGTCTACAGAGTGAGTTCCAGGACAGCCAGGGCTGTACAGAGAAACCCTGTCTTGAAAAAAAAAAAAAAAAAGAATTATTTATCTATCTTACTTATATGAGTACACTGTAGCTGTCTTCAGACACCAGAAGAGGGCCTCAGATCCCATTACAGATGGTCGTGAGCCACCATGTGGTTGCTAGGAATTGAACTCAGGACCTTTGGAAGAGCAGCCAGTGCTCTTAACCACTGAACCATCTCTCCAGCCCAAGAATTCAACTTTTTATAAGCTAAAGTAGGAAGAACCATCATTGCATTCCACAAGAACCCAGGGTGTGTTTTGCTTTGTGGCAGTGACTGCAAACATCAGGCTTGCTTTTTAATTCCACTGAACACCAGTGCACAGGATTGGACATGACTGCTGACTGAGTAGGCTTGCCACCTTGACCCACATAGAAAAAGCTTTTTGTTTTTTTTAGTTTGTTTGTTTGTTTGTTTTCTGGGAAGAAGGGTTATGTACCCTGAAATTTTTCTGATTATCAATGCACTAAATCATCACAGAAGAGGATGGAGAAAGAATCTAAGACCAGAGGGAATAGAGGAAACCAAATAAATAAGGCCTTCTAAATCAACGGGCAAAGCTCAAGTGAAATTACGAAGACCGAAGAAGAATACACAGGGTCCTCTGGGCTGTTTTATACCTTCCAATTCAGTGTTCTTATTGGACTCCTGAATATATGAATAAGAAGGCCTCTGATTCCACACACTCTCTTGGACTCTTTCCTTCTGTCAGTCTGTCTTATCCAACATTCATGTGATAGTTTTTGATTTATCATATTATATTTTTATATTTAAAATATATATCAAATAATCCAATCATAGTATTAATTAATATGCAAATTATATTTCTATACATCAAGTATATTTTAAGAGAAAAACTGAGTGTCACTGAAGTAAATTTTTTTTGGATATTTACTTTATTTACATTTCAAATGTTTTCCTTTTTGGGAACCCCCTATCCCTTCCCCCTGCCTCTATGAGGGTGCTCCCCCACCCACCCACCCACCCACTCCCGTCTTCCCTCCCTGGCATTTCCCTAAACTGGGGCATCAAACACCCTCAGGTCCAAGAATCTCTCCTCCCACTGATGTCCAACAAGGCCCTCCTTTGCCACATATGTGGCCAGCACCATGGGTCCCTCCATGTGTATTTTTTGGTTGGTGGTCCAGTCTCCAGAAGCTCCAGGAGGTCTGGCCAGTTGACACAGTTGCTCCCTCCATGGGGCTGCAAACCCCCTCAGCTCCTTCAGTCCCTTCTCCACCTCCTCCATCTGGGACCCCACACTCAGTCCAATGGTTGTCTACGAGCATCCGCCTCTGTATTTGTCAGGCTCTGCCTGAACCTCTCAGGAGACAGCGTATGCTTTTATCAGCAAACACTTCCCAGCATCTACAATAACGTCCGGGTTTGATGGCTGTATATGGGATGTATCCCCAGGTGGGGCAGTCTCTGGATGGCCTTTCCTTGAGTCTCTGCTCTGCCCTTTGTCTCCATATTTCCTCCTGTGAGTACTTTGTTCACCCTTCTAAGAAACACTGAAGCATCCACATCTTGGTCTTCCTTCTTCTTATGCTTCATATGGTCTATGAATTGAATCTTGGGTATTCCAAACTATTGGGCTAATATCCACTTATCAGTGAGTACATACCGTGTTTGTTCTTTTGTGACTGAGGATGATATTTTCAAGTTCCACCCATTTGCCTGCGAATTTCATGAAGTCGTTGTTTTTAATAGCTGAGTAGTATTCCATTGTGTAAATGTACCACATTTTCTGTATCCATTCCTCTGTGGAGGGACATCTGGGTTGTTTCCAGCTTCTGGCTATTATAAATATGGCTGCTATGAACATAGTGGAGCATGTGTTTTTATTACATGTTGGAACATCTTCTGGGTATATGCCCAGGAGTGGTATAGCTGGGTCCTCAGGTAGTATTATGTCCAATTTTCTAAGGCACTGCCAGACTGATTTCCAGAGTGGTTGTACCAGCTTGTATTCCCACCAGCAATGGAGGAGTGTTCCTCTTTCTCCACATCCTCACCAGAATCTGCTGCCACCCGAGTTTTTGATCTTAGCCATTCTGACTGGTGTGAGGTGGAATCTCAGGGTTGTTTTGATTTGCATTTCCCTGATGACTAAGGATGCTGAACATTTCTTTAGGTGCTTCTTAGCCATTTGAGTTTCCTCGGTTGAGAATTTTCTTTTCGTAATAGGGTTATTTGGTTCTCTGGAGTCTAACTTCTTGTCTGGTTGTGGTACCCAGGCTAATTCCACATACCCTCTGTTCACCTCACTTTTGGTCTTTTGGTCGTAAGTAAGCTCACCATCTCCCACAGGGGTCTCTGCAGTGCAACTTATTACACTCTCTGCATGGGGGTTTGCTTTCTTTGTTATCCTCTGATTACTTAACTAATAGTGGGATAAATTTGAGGTTTGGAATGTTTTAGAAGGCTTGCTCATTCTTGTATTTTAAAGAACTGGGTGTCCTCTCTCTCTCTCTCTCTCTCTCTCTCTCTCTCTCTCTCTCACACACACACACACACACACACACACACACTTGTGATTTCGTTTCTTTTTTTAAAAACAGGAAATAACTGATGCTTCTGCATGATTGGAATGAGAGGCATGCTCGCTCTACAAGTGGCAAAGGATTAGAGACAGAAACCCATTTAATGAAAGGAATCTTCAGGACCACCCACATTCATAAGCTCTTTCCCAGGCTCCATGAAGAGACCTAGCAGTGTGTTAAAATGGCACAGTTCTGTCAAGTTTGGAGTAATGTGACATTTATCGGAACTACTGTTAGAGGTCTTTTTCTTTATCAAATTCTCTTGGTCATATACTTACTGAGACTGGGTTCTGCTGGGTAGTGTTACTTGGATTTGGTTGAGGGCGTAGGGAGCTGGAGGGGTGGAGCTTGGGATTCTTGTAGTTTGGGGTTAATGGGGGGAATTTACTTGCCAGCATTTCTGTGGAGCTGTTATTGCAAGGTGGTCTGGTGCAGGAACAGCTTTTGATAACCCTGCCACTTCTCATATGTCAACCCTACATGCTGACACAGAGGTGTGGACCTGTGGTCCTGTTGTGATAAGAGTGTGTGCCCAGCACCAAAATGATGTTTATAGAGATGCTAACAGCCAAAGTCAGTCCACTGGGAACACTGATATACTTTGTTAGACAGACAATGATAAGCTCAGGATGTGATCCTTATAGATATCTAACTGAAATAAAAGTGTTCTTTTATCAGAAATACATTTAAAAATGTAGCATACTCAATTGTAAATACTACTGTGCACTTGTATAGGAATCCCATGAAAAAATTCCTACAAGGTGTAGGCTGGCAGCACACTCACAAAGGTCTCTGCAGGCGAAGTTGTGCCTTTTATGCAGTTTGATGAATCATGAAACAGTAATTTCAAGCTGGGTGTGGTGGTATGCACCTATAATCTGAGCATTCAGAAGTCAGAGGCAGGAGGATCACTAGCTTAGTCTTTATAGTGAGTTCCAGTCTAGCCAGGGCTACATGAGACTCTTGTCTCAAAAACAACAAAAATTACACTAAGTATGCCAGAAGTAAATTATCCTTTTGGAGAAAACACTATAAGCTTTCTGTTATATGAACAAGTGATCAAATATCATGCAGCCAAAACACAGAAAAACAGGGCTTCAGGCAGAAAATGCTTTAAAAAAATAGGTAATGTTTACGGTATTTGTCAACTTCTTCATAAATAATTCAATAATATTTATAATCGTACATCATGTCCGTGCCTAATTTACAATTGTGAATTCGGACCTGCTGATCATAATCAGCCTTTAAAATCACACTCAAGCTTTCGAAGACCTGGGTACACCCTTGGTTACATGTCACTTCTCTGATAACCACAGCAGAAGAATTATAGAAATAAAAATTATTGTAATATTTGTGATTGAATTTAAGATTTAATTCCACAAATTACTTTTAAAACAGTTTTTTTTCTAAGTGTGTGTGTGTGTAAGGATGGGGGGCATGCCTGTGCCACAGTGAGGAGGTAGAGGTCAGGACAATCTCAGCTGTTCCCAGGTTCGTACACCAGGCTAGCTGGCTGGAGCATCCCAGGACTCTCCTGCCTCCACCCCACACCTTAAAGGAGGCACTAGGGCAATAGATGTGCTACGGCACCAGCATTTCATGGACTTTCAGAATCTAAGCTCAGGTCCTCACATTTGTGCATCAAGCCCTTTTCACACACAGAGCCATTTGCTCTGCCCTAAAATTCCGATTTAATGAGGTATAGCTTATGCAAAGAAATATACAGACACGTATACACACTGACAACTTTTGACAAACGTGTCAACCTATAAAACAGCTCTTAAATCAACATGGAAAATGTTTTCATCATCTTCCAAAATTTCTTTGTGCTACTTTCTAGTAAATTCTTCCCACATGGAGGTTATTCTGGTTTTTATCACCAGAAATTAGCTTACCTACCTGTGAACTTCCTAGGAAAGGACTTACACAGGGCGAGCCCCCTTTGTGACTGACTTCATTTATCTTATACGTGGCAGTAATTTCACAGGCCAGGTTGACTATGCTAAGGCACCTGTAACCTGTAATCACCTGTAAACAAGATCTCTGGGCCTATGAGAATATTTCTGCAAGGATTAGTATCAAACTGGTAGACTGAGTTTAGTCTGTAGGTGGGATCTGTCCTCACTGTTGTAGATGGATGTCATCCCAGGACTGAGGCTTACAGAGGACAAAAGTGCAGAGGTAGGGCACCTCTTTTCCTCAGTCAGGACAGCCCCTGCTTCCTATCTCTGGGTCTGCCATCTCCAGGGCTCACAGCACCAAGGCTACCCACCCCCCACCAGCTTTTCATGCCTATGGAATCAGGCTGAGTTAGAGCCAATAGCTTTCCTAGGTCCCCATCTTGTGGCCACCAGGTGATATGGCGACATAGCATCTCAGTCGCCATAATGATATGAGCCAATTCTCACAACAGACTCTGGCTTTCTCTTCCTGTGTCTACCCACATCAGCTACATTACATCAACCCACCCATCCATCCATCTCTCCTCTGTCTTCTGCCAGCTACCTGTTATCTGTCTATCTACCCATAAGTATACAACGTCTCTTCCCACCTTTCTGGATATCTGACTAATGTGTCTTTTGGAGACTTATCTGCATCCTAATGGGTGTGAAGCGGTATCCTCTGTATGGTTTCTGCTCTTAACCCCCTGATTAATCATGATGCTGAGTGCCTTCTCAGGTATTCATTGACCATTCCCTCATCCTCTTTTATGAAGTGTTTTCCCAAATAGCTTGTGTGTTTTAATTCGGATTATCTTTTATTAATGTTGCATACACTCTGTAAATTCAATTCTGAATGCAATTCTTTAATTAGTCCAGATCCATCCATCTATCTGTCCATCAATCCATCTATCTACCTATCTTCCTATCTATCTATCTATCTATCTATCTATCATCTATCAAGCATACATTTTTACACAATCCATAGTCTGTCTTCCACGGCTTAATTTTTAAATTTTGGAATAGTTTAAAGCTATACAATTCCACAAATGGGCATTTCTGTAATATTACACCTTCACTTGGTTTCCTCTATGAGTTAATACTTCAAGTTTTCCTAATGTATGGGGGTTTTCCACTTACCTTACCATTGACTTCTAATTTAATTTGGCTGTGGCCAGACAGCATGGTGACCCCAGCAAGTTAGTTAGCATCATATCATCTACCATCATAGTAAACATCTGTGCAGGTATGGTGAGAACATTAAGATCTGCTCTCAGCAAATTTCTGATGTAAAGAAAAGTATTCACTATAGTAGCCATGTTGTTCTCTGGCTCTCCAGAACTTTCTATCTTTAAACTAACAGCTCCCATGTCCCCACCAACCCTGCAGCTTCTAGCAACCACGGTCCTATGCTCGGCTTCTCTGATTTCATCACGTGTAGATTCTGCATAGAAATGAGCACACTGCGCTGTTTACAGTGTGTCTAGATTATTTCTCTTGACACAATGTCCTCCAGGTAAGCCTTGTGACAAATGACAGGATCCTTTTCTTTTTAGCAATCCCTTTTGCTCAACCACCATAGACCAGGCTCAGTCTGCACTGGACTGTTGGGAGCTTCTGTGAGGCAGCTGCTGTGAGCACAGGATGCAAGCATGTCTCTGTCATAGCAAATTTGTTTCCTTGAGTGTGTAACTCCAGGATAGCATTGCTGGTCACAGGGCACTCATTAATGGAGAGGTCTGCCCTTAATGTTTTCTATTTCATAATTACATTTAGATTTTCTTCTTTTTGCTAGTTAAGTTTTGTTGAGTTTGCTTCTCCCTCCAGGGTTCTTTGCCAGTCTGAGTGTTCATCCACCTCTTTCTCCCACTGAGGGAGGGGTGGGTATGTGAAGTTGTCCATCCTTCCCTCAAGAGTCATCTCTCTTGTGTCTGTGCTGCATGCAGGCCCACTCACCTCATCCCTCCTTAAAGTGTGCAAAGGTGTCCTGAGCAGTTATCCAAGGGGACAGATACTGGGGACACCTTCTTCCACTACCTTGCTGCCGACTCCCCAGCTGTAAGCATTTGATATCAGCTTGCTTGGAATTCGTGCCGTTTATAGTGTGCAGACTGACTCTTCGCACAACACTTCAAATGGTTTTTGTCATTACTCCTTTCCTCTCACTCTTGTTGGGCGACTGGCACGAGTGGGAGAGTTGTGTGCCTCTGAGGTTCTTCTCACGGTTTTCTTCAGAGTGCACATCTATGCAAATCTATAGAACTGCTGACATTTGCCTGTTCAGTGCTGGGGATTGAACCCAGGACCTTGAGCATGTGAGGCCAGAGCTCTACCACTAGGCTACAGCCTGGGTCTTGGATCTTTTGACGGCTGAGATTTACACATTAGGAGAGGAAAGGGATCAAGGCGGGACAGGAGGGAGACCAAAAAACAATCCTTTGGTGTCTCTTCTTATAAGGCCACTAGTCCTACAATGATAGTCTACCAGAAGTCCCATCTCCAAATATCATCATATTGGAGGACCAGGCTTCCACGTGTAGATTTAGAGGAGTTACACATTCAACCTATGACGACAAGTCTCAGTGGTCTTCAGGAGACTCTGCGGTATAAGAGAAGTAATTACCCAGCATGCTTTTGGGCTGGTGGCTACCCAGCCCACCCAGGTAGGGCTATGCTACTGGGGACTGGGCTGGGCATGTGGGTGTACGTGTGCATGTGGCTGCCTTGCTTGTGTGGTTTCTGTCTTTTGATTATCATGTTAAGATTTTCTGTAATCTCATTTTTTTAAAAAAATTTGGCCTGTGTCCTGTGTTGTGCTAGCAACACTTGCAGCTTTAGTGTGACCGTGTGTGTTTGTCCATGACTTTCTGTGGTAAAGGGAGCTGCTGTTATGGTGCCAGTGACATATTATCATTGTGCCTCATGGTCCTTGGCATCATCAAGAATTCTGCTTCTCTCTGGGCGATGGTGTCACACACCTTTAATCTTAGCACTCAGGAGGCAGAGGCAAGTCGATCTCTGAGAGTTCAAGGCCACCTTGGTTTACAGAGCAAGTTCCAGGACAGCTCTTCCTGTCCAAAAACAATCTGTTTTTTATTTGAAACATTTCCCCAATGTTTTCTGATCTTATTCTCTGTATGTTGCTTTCGCTTGGCTTTGCAAGCCTGATATACTTCCACATCTCCTCAGTTTTAGCCATTTGGACTCACTCGGCCTCTACCTCCTAAACACATCTCCAGCTGACAATTGTTCTGTAGTGAACCTGTACTTTTCTTTGAGAGCTGAGTGTCTCTTTTTTATTGGTTCTTTGTGAATGTCACATCAGGCACCCCAATCCCACTCATCTCTCCCTCCCCTTGTACCTCCACCCTCCACCCTTGTAACCTTCCCCCTAACAGATTTTATAAAAATCTCATTGTGGAAGCTGTGGTGTGTCACAGTGAGTCCCACAGTGTTCCCCTTTGTCCACAATTCTTTGTTTGCAAATGTTCATTGCAAAGAATCATTGCTGTAGTTTGAGACTCTGGCTTCTGCTACACCATCAGTACTGGATCCTCACAGGAGCGCCTCTCAGATATCCCGTTGTTGCCCTGTGTCATGGAGATCCAGAAGTTTTGGATCTGCAGGACTGGCCCCTTCACTCACTCCAGCAGTTCATCAATGGGGCAAATGTTGGGGTGGGCCAACTTAGAGCCCTGGACCTGGGCCTTGGTTGTAATTGAGCTGGTCAGCCTGTGGGGGGTGGGTGTGGGGCTAGCTCTCCACCCTGGTGAGTGTCTTCTTACTTGCACAGAAATGGCTGACATTTGCATGAGAAAATATTTTATTGTTCCATTTTCCCATGCGCTTTGCTTTAATATGTAGTCTGTTTTCTTGACTCTTTAAAATGGCCTTTTGGTATTCACAAAATTTTGAAAATGTTCCCTTGTTGCTCTCCACCCTCATGCTGCTTGCCTTGGATTTGCTTGCACCCATGTTTCCCCTCAAGACACAGTCACTTTGAATGAGGGGTCACCTACTCCAGCAAGGCTTTATCTGAACTAGTAAATCCCCATGACCTTATCCCCAAGTCAGGTCATCACACTGGGAGATATTGGAGGCTATCTCAGCACATGATAGGACCTCTAAAAGCCTTCCCTTTATATCTGTGGTGCTTGCCTCAGACAACATGACATCTTTTCAGTGCATCGTGGTGAGCCTGTGGTTTTATGCAAGGTTTAGTCAGTTGAAGGCTTGTACTGTGTCGCGCCCTCAGGACAACAGCCACCTAAACGGAAACTTACACAGTGCTGTTAGGCTCCCTGCCAAGGCTGTCCCACAGTTGTCTGACTGCAGTTGCTTTCTTTTCCAATTGTTTGAACGGAATCATGGCTGCCACTTGGCAGGAAGTCTGGTCCAAACCAGCTCTTTCACCTCCAAGACACACTCTTGCTTTTGATTTTCCCATGTTGTCTGTCTGTCTGTCTGTCTGTCCGTCTGTCTGTCTAGCTTTGTACTAAGCATTTGAATGTGTAGTTCTAGGTGCTTTCTTTTTGTGTCTGTGAAGGATTTGGGCTGTTAATGTGTACTAGTTTCTTTCTGCTTCATTTTGTGGAAAGGAGTTTTTATTTTAAATCTGTCTGTCTGTCTGTCTGTCTATCTACCAACCTACCTACCTATCTCTGTTTAGCAATTTTAAGTGTTCATGTAGTTTCCCATCCGTTTGGAAATGTTCTTTCTCTTCCCAGGCTCACTGACCAGGAAGGGTTCCATGAGATAGTTTGTCACATTGCTGGCTCACGAGCACCCTCTTCTGTTGACTTGAAAGAATTGTGGCTTCTTTAATAATTTAATAATTCTTTAATACTTTTTTTGTAGCTGTCTTTTGATTTTATTCTATAAGTTACTGCTTTTTAATTAAAAAAGAAACTTCACTGGCTGCTAATAATGTTTTATTTCTTGATCTCTGCTGTAATTTCAAGAGTGTGCTCATTTTGTGGAGATCCAACGAGCTGCACATTTCATATATGTGTATAATATTTATATATAAATGTTATGTTTTAATAAAATGATAAATGTGCACAAGTCCATAATTTTTTGGTGACTCATGGATTAATTATCTTCTACATCCCATCTTTATGGCCAATCCCACCACCACCCCCTATTTTGAGACAGGGTCTCACTATTTAGCCCCAGCTGACCTGGAACATACTATGTAAACTAGGCTGGCCTCTTCACAGAGAGAGACCTTGCCAGCCTCAGGTTGGTGCTGGCATCAGAGGTGTGCGTCACTCTGCCTGGCTGAGTCCACTCATTTTCATCCATTTGTTACTCTAAAACTTGTAATTGATACATATGTCTGAGCATACACATTTCCTTCACGGTTCTCATGTCCCCCAACACTGTCTGTACTCATAGGAAATGAAGCAAATGAAGAAAATAAAATCTTGACAAGTGCTCTACCCCTAAAGTACCTCCCCAGTGAGGCTGACTTTTTAATGTTAGTATGACGTTATTATTTCATCTTACATTTATTCATCCTAATAACTTATTGGTTCACTCTATTGAATATTCTACATCTGTGATTACTAGTTCTACCTGCCGCCTCCTGTGGGATTGTCTTTCCATTTTGCCATAAACTGGCAAATACCCTCAAGGCCAACTGTGGCCGGCAGGTGTGCCTTTCCTTTCACCACACTCTCTCCCTGGCCTTGTCCCTACCGTTCCCTCTGAGTTGCAAGCTCTCCTTGTGTTTTAAATAAATGTTGCATGCTCATCTCTCATTAGGAGAATAACTGGACATAGAGGAGCTAGGCAGAGGGATCCAACAGGATCAGAGGTGCAGCCTGGCTTGTCCCTGGTAAACTTTCCATTTGCATGCTCAGGGGACTCGTTTATTTTACATGCTTAAAATTAACGAAGACTCACTGTTTCCCATTAACTTGATTCATGGAACTCTTGCCACACGGGGGTTCCATCCCGATAAACACCATTTCGTTTCTTCTGCTCATAAGTCAGGCCCTTGCCACTCCTGGGGAGAAAGCCCTATCTGTATTCTAACCCAAGCCCATCTGCCTGCATTTGGTATACTCGACTGCAGGACGTCTCATCTTCTGCTGGGGACCCATTTATCTCTTCCCTGGGAAGGAACCTCCTTCTCTCCTGAGTCTCCACCAGCAAACCCCCACTAGCATCTCTAATCTTAAAGGAAGTTCAGTCCCCCTTTCCATGGTTCCTCCCTCTCATCATTGGCATCACCAGAGTGAAAACCATCACGAGTTTACCCTCTTTCTCCCGTATCTCCCAATCTCTCCTCAGTTCCTTTTGCCTGGCTTTCCCTTCCAGAGCGTGATCGAATCTTCTCGAGTCAAAGCTTCCGCATCCCTCCTGTGTCAGACACCACCCTTTCCCCTATGTCTCACCCTTTCAAAAGCATCCAAGGCACACTTGCTTCTTGTGAAGTCAGTGGCCATATGCTGCCTGCCACTCTTCTCAAATCTTTACATCTTTTTGCTATTTATATTCCCTTTAGATGATTGAATCTAGACCCTTGACTTAAATATCACTTACCTGTTAGTTAACTTTCAAATAAATACATCTGCAGTGTCTTTTTGGTGGCATATTTAGCATATGTGTGCAGTTGTGCAATGGATATCCAAAACTTCATTTCCTTTCTTCAAAACTGTTTCTCATTTGTCCCCTCTTTGGTACATGGCCCTGTCATAAACACAGTAGCTTAACCATGAGCATCAGAGGCATCTGGGATCTTTTCCCTTTGATCTCTGCTTTTAATATTTATTTTTAAAATTAATTAACTTATGTGTGAATGTGGACACGCATGTGCCATGGTGTGTGTGTGTGTGTGTGTGTGTGTGTGTGTGTGAGAGAGAGAGAGAGAGAGAGAGAGAGAGAGAGAGAGAGAGAGAGAGAGAGAGAGGAGAGAGAGAGAGAGAGAGAGAGTCGGTTCTCTCTTCCCACTTGCTGAAGCAGGGTCTCTCTGTTGCTCTTTGTACTCTAGCTGGTCCATGAGTCTCTAGGCAAACTGTTCTCTCCTATCTTGAAGTAGGAATGCTGGGATCGCAGATGAAGGCCACCACATTGGACATTGGTGGGTCATTAGGCTTAGATGGCCACTGCCTTTTCTTACTGGGCTGGCTCTTCCCCCCACTCTATTTCCTATTGTTTCGTAACCTCATAAATACTATTGCTAAGCAGAATTCGGTGTTGTATGTCTGTGCTCCAGCATTCAGCAACCTGTAGCAGGAGATAGAGACTCTGAGCCCAACCTGAGCTCAATAAGCAAAAATCCATTTCTATTTTGCTTCACAGCATCATTTCTCATTGGTTTGGCTTTGTAAGTGGGTTCTGTGGTTTCATGCTTGCCCTCTACATAACCCTTCATGCTGCAGACAGATGAGCCTTTCCAACGGCATCAGCATGCTGTCATCCTCCTGCCTGCAGCCACCGCTGGCTCTGAGGTCCTGACCACAGTCTCTCTGTGTGCTCAGACCTCTGCCTTCCCCTCTGGCTCCAGGTCTTACGGGTCTCTTCTTTCTATGTTCCCCGGTGTGCTTTCTGTCCTTCAGTTCCACGACAGGGTCTTTGTACTTGGAAATTTCCACAGTTAGAGATGCTCTTCCTCTGCACATTCCACAGTCGTCTTCACAGAACAGAGCTCGTGTGAAATGGCTACTCACTGTCTATGCTATCTCCATCAAGCAGTGGCTTAAAACAGGGAAGGTTTACATCTTGCTGGTTCTATATGTTTAAGACCTCAGAGTCCCCTTCTTATTAGGTCCCTCCATTTCCAAGGAGCTGCCCTGACTTTTGAGAAGCTCTAAGTTGGATCTCAAACGCTTCCTGAACATCAGTGTGGTACAGGCTTGGCCCTCAGTGTGTTGCTGTTGATAAGGGGTAGGGCTTAGTGGGAGGTCTCTAGATCATTGGAAGGGTGTGCCCCTGAAAGGGATTGTGCCTTGATCCTTTCCACATCTTACTTCCCAGGCTTAAGGTGAGTGAATTTGTTCCACTACAGCCACATGGTCCCACTGTGATGCAATGACTTGCCACAGGCCCCAGAGCAATGGAGCTAAATAGTCATGGTCCAGAATCTCCAAAACCACGCCCCAGTTATCACCCTTCTAAGTGGATTGTCCTAGTATGGAAATCTGACCAACACAAATACCATGCTTTTATTATTCATTTGTTTGTGTTGGCATGTGGTAGACACACGTGTACCTGTTCTTGTGTGTGTGGGAGCATATGGCCATGAACGTGCCTGTGGAGGCTAGAGGGAACTGCTAGTACGTCCTGTCAACCTACCTGAGACAAGAAATCCTCAATGAACCCAGACCTGGCTGTGGGCTGGATGGGTTGGCTAGCAAGTGCTGGGGATCTACCTGTCTCTGTCTCTTTGGAGTTTCAGATGCTCACCATCACACTCAGCTTCTTATGTGGGTACTAGGGATTCAAACTCAGGTCCTCATGCTTGCTAGGCAAGCATTTTATCCACGGGACCATCTCAGCATCCAACCTTTTATGTTTGGTTTCACCTATCCATGTGCTCTTGCTCAGTTCCAGCCACTTTGGACTCACGAAAGCGGTTGTGTTTTGAATTGCTTCTTTCAATAGTACATGAAATGCTTGTGCTTTATGCAGACTGATGGAGGTCATCATTAAATGTATCCCTGTTAATGTTGGGGTATATTAGGTTTCTCTAAACAGTGTTTCTATATTTAAACATCTGTCTTGTGGGAAGGAAGCTGGACATGAACACATTGATCTTTAGCAACTGTGAAATCATTTTCAAAGTGGTTTATAGGTGAATCCACTGAGCTACATACCCTGTGCCATCAACAGTGACAGCACAATGTTCTCCTTACCCCCATGTTCAGCGCCTTTACTAACATTTGTAGGCTATACTGTCTTAGTTAAGTTTTTACTGCTGTGAACAGACACCATGACCAAAGCAACTCTTATAAGGACAACATTTAATTGGGGCTGGCTTACAGGTTCAGAGGTTCAGTCCATGATCATCAAGATGAGAACATGGCAGCATCCAAGCAGGCATGGTGCAGGAGGAGCTGAGAGTTCTACATCTCCATCTGAAGGCTGCTAGTGGAAGACTGACTTCCAGGCAGCTAGGGTGAGGGTCTTAAGTCCACATCCACAGTGACACACCTACTCCAACAAGGCCACACCTCCTATTAGTACCACTCCCTGTGACAAGCATACACAAAGCATCACAACACTTCCAGTTGGCCAGTCTGACGGGGTCATGAGGATCTCATCTGGATTTGCCTTCATAGCTAATGAGGCTGTCTTCAACAGTGGGAAATTTACACTTGCTGCCCTGGCACAATTACTAAAACAGCCCTCTTATTCTCTAACATGTCTAGATTTAGACAATACCCTTTGTGCTAGTCTATTTTCAGTGAGTTTCCTTTGGCCTTTTCAGAATAGGAAGGCTACCAATGTGCTTCAGTGGCTCTGAGGGAAAAAGAAAAGTTGGGGTGGATCTGGAGGGTGGAGCAAAAACCAAATGAGAGGAAAAGGAAGCTTCTTAGCTACGATTTTGGTCTGACTCAGAGTGAACGCCTCCAAAGCAGTGTGTGATGAAGCCTGTGTGTGATGGAGCCTCGTGTGTGATGAAGCCTGTGTGTGATGGAGCCTCGTGTGTGATGAAGCCTGTGTGTGATGGAGCCTCGTGTGTGATGAAGCCTGTGTGTGATGAAGCCTCGTGTGTGATGGAGCCTCGTGTGTGATGAAGCCTCATGTGTGATGGAGCCTCGTGTGTGATGAAGCCTGTGTGTGATGAAGCCTCCTGTGTGATGAAGCCTCGTGTGTGATGAAACCTCGTGTGTGATGAAGCCTGTGTGTGATGGAGCCTGTGTGTGATGGAGCTTTGTGTGTGATGAAGCCTGTGTGTGATGAAGCCTCCTGTGTGATGAAGCCTCGTGTGTGATGAAGCCTCGTGTGTGATGAAGCCTCGTGTGTGATGGAGCCTCGTGTGTGATGGAGCCTGTGTGTGATGGAGCCTGTGTGTGATGGAGCTTTGTGTGTGATGAAGCCTCGTGTGTGATGAAGCCTCGTGTGTGATGAAGCCTCGTGTGTGATGAAGCCTCGTGTGTGATGGAGCCTCGTGTGTGATGGAGCCTGTGTGTGATGGAGCCTGTGTGTGATGGAGCTTTGTGTGTGATGAAGCCTCGTGTGTGATGAAGCCTCGTGTGTGATGAAGCCTCGTGTGTTGAAGCCTCGTGTGTGATGAAGCCTCGTGTGTGATGGAGCCTCGTGTGTGATGGAGCCTCGTGTGTGATGGAGCCTCGTGTGTGATGATGCCTCGTGTGTGATGAAGGCTCGTGTGTGATGAAGCCTGTGTGTGATGAAGCCTCGTGTGTGATGGAGCCTGTGTGTGAGGGAGCCTGTGTGTGATGAAGCCTCCTCATGGCATGAGAGATGGATGTGAGCGACAGAATTCAGGGTCAAACTGAAGAGATTTGTTTACTTGTTCCTCAGAAATGACTCAAGTCACAGCCATTTTTTTAAAACTAGTCACAGAATCTATGAAGCCACTTTCTTCCCTCAAAGTCTGTGACAGTTCCCTTAGGAGCAGACTCACACCAAACAGCACTTGTCTTAGCATGCGATTATCCAGAGAGCGCCTGACTTTCCTACTAAACTGATCCACATTATACTCATGTAACACTAAACCCCACCCCCAAAGGGGAAATCAAATATATAACTTGTTAAAATTTGTATCGAAGGGGGTGTTTATCATTGTTAAAAATGCTTTATATTGTACCTTGTCCTTTTCCTCAAACAAAACATGGAGAGGCTTTTGTTCCTGTTGTCTAGATGTGGAGGCCAGTGGTGCAGCAGAGTCCTTTCCTCAGAAGCTCTGAGCTGAAGGCCAGCAGAGTTTATCCCTCTAGGCAGCTATAAATGGGGTTGAACACACACATGCCTGCTGGGAACCAAACACCAAATTGTTCCCAGCCCAACTTCTGTCTTCCTTTCCAATACAAATGTTTCCCAGTCTAAGTCCAGCCACTTCTTACCACTTCAATGAAGATTATCCCGAGATAAGCATGTTTATAAAGCTTCCATATAGGATACTTGAGGGAAGAAGTGGTTTATCCGACTTACAGGGTACAGTATGCCATCAAGAGAAGCCAAGGCAAGAAACCTAGAGGTGGGAACTGAAGCAAAGACCATGGAGGAACGCTGTTTACTGGCTTGCTGCCTGTGGCTTGCACAGCTTGCCTTCTTATATAGCCCAAGACCACGCTCAGAGGTGGCACCACACACAGTGGGCTGAGCTCTTTCACATCAATCATAAACCAAGAAAATGCCCATTGGCTTATCCACAGGCCAATCTGATGGAGGCAGCTGCTCACTTGAGGGTCTCTCTTTCCAAGTGATCCTAATTTGTATCAAATTGGCAGAGATAACTAGCACTTCCCCCCAGCTCTCCAAAGCACAATAACAGGGTGGGAAGGGAGGCATGTGCCTGTAATTCTAGCACATTACAGGGAGGTAGGATGCCTAATGCAAGGTCAGAGATCTTAGAGAGATTCAGGCCAGAAGGGCCTATATAGCAAAACTGCAAAACAAACAAGCCAAAATACAAACAAACACACCATCAACACCACTAACACCAAAACCACACAAAATAACAACAAAAAGCAAAAATAAGCCAAAAACCAAAAGCCAAACCCAACCAAAAACCTCTCCAAAGAAATGCAAACCAGAGCACCAGGAGAGTCCTTCAGTACCAGCAATGGATCCAGGAGTTGATCTGTTTAGAGTACTCCTTTCCTACACTGTGCTCGCAGACACAGGGGTGAGGGCGTTAGGAAGCCCCCATGGCTGTGCTGTCCAATATGGAAGCCATTAGTCACAGGAAGTTGTGTGCCCATCACTGAGCTAAAACACCTCACATCAACAACGTAAGGCAGGAAAGTTATTTTGGCTCATGGTTTCATGGTAGTGGAAGGTGGCCAGGAAGCAATGATGTGTCCCCCAGTGACGTACTTCCCCCACCAGGCTCTGCCTCTTGGAGTTTCCAGAACTTCACAGAAGAGACCATGGTTGGGGAGCAAGCATGGAACACCTGAGCCTCTGGGGAAGGATTTTGTATTTAAACCACCACTACATCTAGCTCTGATTTCAATGAAATAAAATTTAGAATTAGTAATTTGCTAGAAAGCCCAGTGGTGTTAACAGCACTTAACAGGCTCAGTCGTGCCCATGGCTAGAGCGACCACAATGCCTAGTGCACCTGGACACGTGCTTGTATTGCTGCTTCCTGGGCTGTGCGAGCAAGGCTTCCACGCCGTTTTGGTGTCTGCTTTGTAGGTTGTATTTCAAGATGGTACAGGCTTGTAACCCCAGTTACTCAGGATTCTGAACGGAAGGATCACAAGTTCAAGTCCTTAGCTGAACTACAGTGCGAGTTCAGTGCTGGCCCTGGCAATTTAATGAGATCTCTCTCAAAATAAAAGGTAAAGAGGCTAGGGGAGGTTGTTCAATGGTAGAAGCCAAGGGAGGCTGCTCAAGGGTGGAGTGCTTGCCTAGCATGCATGGGTTCAATCCCTAGTACTGAGAACAAAACCCAAACAAGCATTTGACTGGCACTGACTCTTCCTTAGGGATGATGTGCCCCTGGTTTATCTTACATTCCTCTACCCTCACTGGAAACTTCAAATTTAGAAACACCCAAAGGTGTCAGGAAAACACTGGAGCATTGACATTTAAAGCCAGGTGACAAGAACAACAGTCTCAGGGGGCAGTCTCCAAGGCTGGGCTAGCTTTGTTTAGCTCTTGATTCTTTTGGCCACACAGCCTCTTCCATCAGCAAGGCTCAGAGATGCATCCATGTATGTCCCTGGTTCAGGTGAAAGGGAGGCGCCTCTCTCCTGGGATACCTCACCTGCCTTGCCCTCAGGCCTGCAACCACCTTCATTTATTTCTCTCCTGGACAAACCTTCAAACCTGAAGCTCACTGCTCTCTGGCTGATAAGCCTTTTGTGGATTTCCCAGGGCAGAAAGAAAATCTGAGTTGGGCAGTGGTGGCGCACGCCTTTAATCCCAGCACTCGGGAGGCAGAGGTAGGCGGATTTCTGAGTTCGAGGCCAGCCTGGTCTACAGAGTGAGTTCCAGGACAGCCAGGGCTATACAGAGAAACCCTGTCTCGAAAAACAAAAACAAAAACAAAGAAAAGAAAGAAAGAAAATCTGCCACTGCAGAAAGCATACAGGCTGCAAATGTACAGGGCAGAACAAGATGAGGCAAGATGGAGAGGCAGAAGCAGGATCGGAGCTGTAATTGTTCATCCCCTAGGAATTCACTGGCTCTTCAAACACCGTGGGTGTCAGCAGCAAGGCTTCCGGGCAAGTGATCTCTCCCTTGCTTCCCTGCACTCATCTGAGGCTGTCTTTGTGCAAAACTTCACACCACCATTAAAACCAGAGAACTATACACTGCAGCATTAATTTGCTTGCCTATAAAGTAAGCGACCAAGCTCTTTCATTTCCAAATCCAGAACTAAAGAGATTGGGCTAGAGATGGCTCAGTACTGAGGAGTACTGGCTGCCCTTGAACAGAACTTGAGTTCAATTCCCAGCACCCACATGATGGGCTCATGAATCTCTAACTCCAGTTCAGGGATCTGGTGCCCTCTTCTGGCCTTCACGAGCATTAGGCACACATGTGGTGCACAGTCTTACACGTAGGCAAACACAAAAAGAAGTAAAAATACATATTTTACACAAAAGAAGTCCTGCATACCTGGAATGTCCATAATTCCCTGACAGAGCTCTAACAGTTGGTTCCTCACACACTTCACATAAATATAACACGGAAAACGCGAATGCAGACGCACCTGTATATCCAGCAAGGTGATTGGGGGGACACATGCACCCATGCCCCACTGAGGCCAGCATGGGACTGGGGGTGGGTAAGACTGGCGGCCAGCAAGAGCTAGGGCTGTGGTCTTGTATCTGGAGGTGGAGGGCAGCAAGTCCTTCTTTGAAGGGACCTGATCTTTCTTCCTTGGGGTCTTCTTCTGATTGGATGAGGCCCATTCATACCATGAAAGGTAATATGTCTTACTCCACTCTGATGTTAAAACAACCACACTGCTAGCCACAGGGGAACATGACTTTACCATGAAGGTGGAGATGGGAGGATGGAGAGATTAAAGCCAGCCTGGGCAATACTATTAATGTTTTATTAAAAACAAAAAAACAAAAAAACCCAAGCTGTATGGAAGCGTCATTGGAAATACAAGAAGATGCATATAGTCTATGTACACAATTTGAGATGTCTAAACATCACCACAGCGAAATAAAAGACACTGTCACCTCTGAGTGCTTGCTGGAGTATCCACACCCCCCACCCCGCCCTGTCATGTGTGGGTAGGAGCATGGTCCAGAAGACTTACTTCTTCGAGTGAGAGAGCAGCTCCTTTGGCCCTGCGCCCTGTGGCTCTCTAGAACACACTCATCTTACACAATCGAAACTTGACAACAATGGAACATCTCGTCAGCCCTCCTCCACTAACGATTGCGTTTTAAAGTAAACCTGGCCACTTATAGCCTGCCCATGTGATGCACTGGTAAATATTTAACACTTGTTTCCGGTGGTGTGTGGGGGCGATCTGTAGCTGTTGCCAATTTCCACTCTGTAACTCCTCCCGACATGGCTATCTCTGGCTACAGATGGGCTGTCCACCACATGCAACTCTGCGATTGTAACACTCAGCTCCCGAGAGCTGCCATAGAGTCCACCTGCACCCATGCAGACCTGGCTTTCATGTTTCTGCTTTTCATGTTTCTGTCTTCAGACTGCACCTGGATGCTTAATCCACTCCTCAGGGTGACACCCAGGCTGCCTCTAGGTCTTCATCATCACAGAGCAGTGCTGCAGTGAATGGTCCCCCATTGACCTCGGGCACAAGTGTGCAAGCATTCCTGCAGGACACATTCCTTTGCTTTCACAGTTTTACTTTCTGGAAGTGGCTGCCCTGGGGTCACCCACTCACCAGAGCTGAGATTCCATTTTCCACAGCTTTATCAGCACTCGGGATGGGCAGGCTCGTTTTTGCGAAGCTAATGGTATAACAAAGCCCAGTAACTACTCACAGGTAACTACCTGTGTCTCCTTTACTTTTGCCTGCATTTAACTCCATCCTGTAGCTATCTCCAGCTGGATCTGGAAGTACCAAAGTCCAGACCCTAGATTATGGTAAGATGGCTGTGTAGCTTTTCTACACATTTAAGGAGATACTTATGCAGATCTTTGACGGTTGAGGATCAGAAGCTGTGTCAGTACAGATTCCTATTTATCTTTGGCCTCAAGCATCAAAGAGCCACATTAATGCTGACCTAAACAAGTGTGCTGAATGTTCAGTTAACACAACGCTAAAAGTCTGAAGCTGTAGGAGAGGCTGTGGGTCTATCCCAGATGCAGACCCCTACCATCTTTACATGGGAGTTATTCTCAAGATCATCTCCTACTGTAGCCCCAGGCTTCTGGCCACCGGGATGGAACAATGTCAGATCAGAGACACAAAAATTTTCATGTAAATACAAGGCAACCCATACACCAGGTGAGAATTTCAGCATGGTTTACTTTCACGCTCTGAAGGAAGCAGAAAATATTTGGTCAATGATGGGAACAAGGGAGGAGGCAGCTCTTGCTCACAAGAGGCATCTGGAATGTGTATTTTATAGGCATTTCTTCACAGTGGTATCAAATGCATGAACACAAGGGATTCATTCACAGATATCATGGAATACAGAGTTCCCATGAGTCCCTGCTTTACTGGCCATCACTCTGCTTTCTCACTATGGCTCATTTTAGTATCTAAAGTTCACTTTTTTTCTGTCCCCTGTTTAACAATTAAAGAACTATTTAAAATGCTGCAACTGGAAACATGTTTCCATGTGTACCAAGGTTTCCATGCAAGCCTCAGGCCACAAAAATGCAGGAAATTCAAGCACAGGGTGTGGGAGAACATTTCCTAGGGCTAAAGAAGAAACCTAATTTGTTATTCGTTGTGTTTGTGAAGTATCCTTTAATGTCTCCTATTAGTAAGCTAAGCTACGAGTGCCATATTCCACAGATGAAGACACAACAATATGTGCCTGCAGGACTGGAGAAGGTGCGGTGGAGCCCAGAGCCTAGAGCTGGGCAACAGGGGAGGAGGTCTAGGAGAAGGAAGCAGCAGATGTAACATTCCTAGCAACTAGGCTACTCAATAAAGGCAGCAGCTGGCTTTGAACTTGCATGTAGAACAGGAGACATGGAAACTTACTTTAAAGATGCCTGAATTAGTGGTTAACAATAGGTGACTAATCATCCTGGGATAAAAGCCAAAAAGAGGGTCAGTGAGTGACATCCCACGTACACCCTGACATTGCCACAGCCCCTGCTGGAATCAATGTCAAATGTTCAGTGTGTCTGTGTCACCATGCTTAACAGGGAAGGCCTGAGGAGCACCCACTCCAGAGACTAACATTTCTAATTCCTAGCTGGGGGGTGGAGGGGGTCCCCTCTAACTTTGCTAGATGGTAAACTTGAACAGGGAACTTGAATAACGTACCCGCTAGCTACACACAGGATCCCTCAAAAAGGCAGCTACGCACTCCACTGTGAGGTGAGTGGTAGGTGTGGGGATGGATACCAAGAACCCTTTGCTACTGCCTCTCTACCTTACAGATGTAACTCTTGTGTGGTGTTAGGCTTTAATTTAAACACTGACTGCTGGTATTTTTATAGGAAAACATTGTCATCCGAGTGTGGAGCTGCACGCCTGTGATCCCAATACTTGGGAAGTGGAGACAGAAGAGCTGCATGAGATCAGTCTATACTACAAGACCTTGCCTCAAAAACCTTAAAATTAAGTGAAAACATCCAGGAAATATGTTCTTTCCAAGAGGCAACAGATAAAAACCATTTTGCTGTGATTTCCTGTATGCCCAAGGAGACACAGACCTGCTGAAGTCAGAACTCAGTTCAAATCCCACCTCTGCTGCTCAGCAGTAGCACAAATGACTTGGCTCCATCAAGCCTCAGAATGTACAGGCCCTGCAGAGGCCATGGTGAGAACCAGGTGGAATTATGCAATGGGTTTAGACCATGCCTGGCATTACCACATGCCTGAAAGGCAGATAGTGAAGGCAACTGCCAGTTTTAATCTCCCATGAGATTTTTTCCCCCAAATCCCAAATTAAAATGAAAACTGGTGGGATCTGATCCTTGGCTTAACTTCACACACTTCTTCAGGAATGCCCACATCATGTAACTGGAGGTGTCTTAATATTAGCAAGAATTGTCTTTCTCACCTGTGCTATGGCTGCACACATGTGCTGTCCCATCCAGCGGGACCCTGTTATTCATAGGGTGCAAGAAGGACCGAGCCTGAAAAGAAAATGGGCGAGAGAGAGGAGGGAGACCAAGCAGAAATTTGTCAAGGTCTCAGCTTTATTCCAGTCACATGTAGCTTTTAAAGAAAAAAATGAATGCAGAGGGGAGGGGGAAAGAAAGCTTATGGCTCCCCAGTTGTCATGGTTACTTGATTAGGCCAGACCATCTAGCTGCAAACTGTTTATGGTCGGTCTATCTCCCGGAGGTGGGAAGGACAGCTTATCTCACAGAAACATAGCTAGTTCTTGAAAGGTCATTAGGTTCAGATTCCCAAGGACAGTGTGAAGGCCCTGGCTCTGATGTCTCCAGCTTATCCTGTACAAACACAGCTGGTTCTCAGAAGATCTCAGATTCCCAAGGATGGTGTGGAGGCCCCGGCAGATTCCCAGGGAAGGTGTGGGGGCCTGGCTCCTGACAATGTGCCAGGGAGGAGAGCTAGGGTAAACAAAGGCACTGGCTGTTAACTGAGGACTCAGTCTAGGCAAACCCCACAGACAATGGGACCTTCTGTGGAAAGGTTTGGAAGTGTCTTGAAGGGCATTGGAGGAACGGAGACTGGAAGCAGAGCAGAGCCTAGGCTCTGACCGTGGTGCTGAACGCTCCTACCTCTGCACACAACTCCCATCCCGGCAGAACCCGAGAGTGGTGAAGTGTGGGAAGAGAGTCACAAGAGCAGAGCACGTGCCCCTCCGCCCCACTGGGATTCCTCTAACTGCCTAATCATCGAGTGCCTCTCTCCTCCTTGACCTCTCCTAGAGAGAGCTTGCTAAGATGAATGCCCAGTTCCTAAGCATCACCATCTAAACTTGAGTAGTGTTTTAAACAGTCAAAATACACCCTGGCTGCAAAGCAAACTGCAGGCAGGCTGGGCACAGGCTTATAGTTCATACATGGAGAATGACAATAGGCATGTCACAGTTCCTCGGACAATGACCCCTAAACCTTCTGCTTTTCAGTGTTGTCTGCTTCAATGTGGGCATTCTAGAGAGGTGGGTTCTCAGGAGACTTGTCATGGGATAATTTCTTGTCTTCTAGAGACAAAGTGTGTGTCAAATGGCACTTTGTGCCCTGTGTTTGCAAAGACCTTACATTAAGAGGCATGGTGGTACATGCCTTTAATCCCAGTACTCAGGAGATTAAAGGCAGGTGAATGTCTATGCTCAAGGCTAGTCTGGCCTACATAGTGATTTCCAGGCCAGCGGGATCTACTGAGACCTTGTGGGGCAAGTAGACCATGCCGCCAGACGGAAGAACTGTTAGGGTTGAGCAGGCTCAAATCCTGGGGATCTCAAAACCGAGAAGAGCAGGTGTGGGGCCAGCTCCTTGCCAACTACATGATCTGGAACACATAACCATGACACCCTACTGAGAGGACCATGACAATCTGTCATTAGCATAAAAACCTTGCGTTCTCCATGCTAATGAAGTATCTAGATAGGTCCTGAGTGTTTAGCCAATGAGCTTCCCTCCCTGGACATCCCTTCCCTCAAAAGGTATTTAATCCCTGGTTCACCCTGAGTAAGATGTATAAATTCACACCCGCCATCAAATAAAGCAGTTTGGACAAGAAGGACCTTTTCCTTCATCAAGGGTTGTTTGGGGGTAGGAGGGGAAGGCCTTCGTCATAAAGAGCCATGCCTAAATCTCCTGGAGAAGGCATTCTTTCTTCCAACCCCTCCGTTTCTCAGCATTCATTCAGAAACAAATCGAATTCTGCCCCTGTTCCTGGCTCAGCCATTTCCTTCCTGCCTGATGTGCAGACATCCTGAGGGGAAGCGTGGACCCCCATATCCCCATTCCCAACTCCCCACAGCACCCCAGCAGTGCCTGAGGAGATCTGGGAACCACACAATCCATTCCAGACCCCATTGTTTCTCACCTGGGGAAACATGGGTGGGTATCCCTATTACAAACTGTTATGCCTCCCTTGAGTGGCTTGCCAGCATCGCTCCAGCACCCCAGCACTGAGGCAGACACACAAGCCAGGCAAGACCCCATCTCAAAGAGAAAAGGAAAAGCTTTACGGTCTGCTAAGGGAGAAAACAGTGACAGTGGTTTATTCTGCCCTGAAAAGTAATCAAAGTCTGGGTTCTGAGCTCTAGCCTTGACCACCTACTCCAGCTACTGGAAAACATATTTAACTGGCTTTTTGAGTGTCATGTGTGCTCATACATGTTCTGTGTACAGGGACATGTGGGGGGGGGGCAGAAGACAACCTCAGTAGCCATTCCTCGGGAGCTTTCCACTTTGCTGAAATAGGGTATCATGTTGGCCTATAGCTACCAGGCAGGCTGGGATGACTGGCCAATAAGCTGCAGGGAATGAGACTATCTTGTTTCTCCAGAGCAGGAATTATCCCTGCGCTTGTCTTTTTAAAATGTGGTTTCTAGGAAGCAAATGCAAGACTTCATGCTTGTGTGGCAAGAACTTCTCCTGTTGAGCTGTCTCCCCAGTACTAGAAAAAAAACACTTCTTGAATTGATGGGGTCCTGTTCTAGAAAATTCCATTTTGCTATGATGTCCTGGTCATGACTCTTGCTGAGCGGCTTCTGGATTCCATCTGTCTCTCCACAGACTGCCAAGCAGGGACTAGATGTTTAATGACGGGCAGGTTGGGACATAGTGCGGTTAGTCTGTTCCATGGACACAAACCACAGTACCATCTCCACCACTGTGCCCAAACACAGGTAGAGATTGGAATGCGGGGGAGGTGTGAACAGAAGGACACACAAGAACGTGTTTAGGAGGTGCCAGCTGTGTCAGGAGCCTTTTCTCTGGCCGACCTAGGTGAACATCAGGATTGATTCTCTCCTCTGTCTTCCTAGGCTCACCTCACCAGCAGGCATGTACCACCATACTCAGTTTACACAGTGCTAGGGGTTGAACCCAGGGCCTTGTGCATGAGTGCATGCTAGGGTAAGCATTCTACCTACTGAACCAACTCCCAGCAGGAAAATAACAGCACTTGCAATCAGTGTTAACTGTTTCCCGAGGGGTCTGGGAATGCCAACCTAGGTGCAGGATGCAGGGTCTCTCTCAGTGCCTACTGTCTACACACTGCAGATGCTCAGAAGGTCTCCATTCAATCACCTCACTGCTGGGCTACTAAAGTGAAGGGAGTTGGCCCTATCTATGGGCTCTGTTACAGTTTAAAACAACACCTCCTTGAGAAGCATATCCAAGGGCTGACCTTTTTTCCAAGACCAGTTCTAACAGCTAAGACGGCTGGCACCCAACTGGCACCCTCCAGTGCCTTTGTCTTGTCACCTCCTGCCACATCAAGCCTTTAGCATAGTTCTGGTGACTCAACCTATGCCAGGCCCACGCCACCTCTGCCCAACCCATAGCGGGTGGTATCCAACATGTTCGGGTTGGTACAGGTTGGTAGTAGGCCATAGTTTCCTGGATTCCAGTTGGAAGTGGCGCCTGCAAGTGTGGTAGACACACTGCCGTTCTTCCCACTGTGACTTCTATGGATAAACTCCTGGTCCACCTTTGAGTGGGTCTTCTTTCACTTCTGGGAGAAAACCTTTTGTGCCCACTGCCACAGAGGACCTTTTATATCTCCTCTGGATTCAGAAAGCTTCGGCCTTGACACAGCAAGTCAGCACAGCTTGGCCCAAAGTTCTGTGGCCGCACCCACATACCAAGGCAGGACCGATGCCAGTGCGTTCTCTGCAAAGGTGCCCACCCATTGTCTCCTCCATAGACCAAGGAGGCTGGTAGGGTTTCTTCCCAACTCTCTCAGTCCCCATGAAGTCCCAGGACTTCTCCGCTGATGCACTTCTCGGTTTTTCAGCAAAGGGGTGACTGCTATTAAGAGCTGCCATCTGTGCCATTTCCTCTGCAGACTCCAGCCTATACACATGGAACATCCCTAGTCTGCGATCCAAAATGATTCCAGTAAGCATGGGTGGGAACCTATTGGGTGCCTTAGGTGGAAAATTCTACACCTCATCTTGTGTGATGGGCTGCAGTTAAACACAGTTGCTTTAATAGTGTGTGAACTCACCTTCAGGCTGTGTTTATAGGTGTATACACACACACAGACAACATATACACACACACACACAGAGGACACACAAATCAATCACAAACACAAATAGGACTGAGTCTCATCTGCAAGATTTTCATTACATACGTACGAGTAATCCTTAACCCTATGCTTTTCTGGTTCTGAGTGTTCTGTTTAAGGCAGACTTAACCTTTAGTCTGAGGCAGGAAGGTGACACCACTGTTGACACCTGGCCATTCAGAAGTGTGCCTATCAGGGAGTTACTTCTGGAGTTCCCAGCAGCCTCAGCCAGGTATCAGCTGAAGGCAACTTAACATCCTAGAACTTGACCTGAGATCACATTAGGTCCAGGATTACTACATGGCTGTCCAAGCCCCTTAGATTTAGAAGAAAGATTTTATGTTGTCTTCTTCCTTCCTTAGCTTTTCCTGTAACAGAGAAAATAGTTCTGTTACTAAACGCTTGTCTTAGCCCCAAAGAAATTACTTTGATTCTTAGCCTGGCACACATACAGTCCCAGAAGCCACACTGCCCTTCGGGTTCTAAAAGTCTGGAAATAAAGCTCAAAAGCCCAGTCTGCCAGTTGGGTTGTTTCTCAGTAATACTTAATTTAAAATCATCAGCATGAAATGTGCCTTGTCTGGAGGCTTAGACTGGGCTGGGTACCTGCTATTACGCTGGGCTTGGCCGTCTCTCCACAGTGAGCCAAGGAAAGGGTTTTTCCTACCTCCATTCACTAGCTATGTGGTTAGCTCTCTAAAACACCCCAAGAGCAGCATTAGAGCTCTAAGCTCCTTAACTTCGATGGACCGAATTCACATGAATACTTGGGCTCTTTGACCTCCTTGCTTTCTTTGTAACAGGACATTCATCTCTCAGATCTATTAAACTTTATGTGTACTGAAAATCATACCATTAGATCTAAAGATGGCTTCAGAGATGCCATGGACAGGAAGGCACTGACTGCATGACCCTTCTGAAGTGTTCAACTTCAGACGGATGTGTATTTGTAAGGGGCTGTTAGTTACTGTTCTTGTTGCTACGATAAAGTCTTTGATGTTAAAGGGTTTTGTTGACCCATGGTTTTGGAAGCGCCATTAGTCACAGCAGGGAAGGCACAGGGTTGTCAGCTGTTCCACATGCAGCAGTTAAGTACAAGGTAGGAGCTGTCCACACGGTTCAGACCAGGTCCAGCCTAGATAAGGGAACTGGGCTCCAAACAGTGTAGGCCAGAAGGTGAGTACAACCTTCAAAGCTCCTCCTGATACCTTACGTCAGCCATTATGGAATAATAGTCATGGAAACACAGAGTGTGTGCATGAAAAGTGAAGGATGGGAATTTTAATCTCTGCAGTGACACTGGAAAGCCAAATTTTAGAACTGTAAAATTCAGTAAGCATAAGTACATAGCAAAAGAAGTCTTGTAGCTGAAGCCAGGACAGTGGTATGCACCCTGAATCCCAGTAGTTCAGACACTGGAAGCAGGAGAGTCTTGATTTCTAGGCCAGCCTGGGTTGCATGGTGAGACTCTGCTTCACATAAACAAGACAAAACAAAATGGAGCTCTATGGTCTTCTATTTTTTCCTAAGATTTTTCTGTTGAGGATAGATTGCTCAGTAGTCAAGAGTATATACTGGGTTTTGCAGAGGACGCAAGTTCAGTTCCCAGAACCCACACTGGGCAGCTCACAACTGTCTGTAACTCCAGCTCCAGGAGATCAGATACCTCTGGCCTTGAAGGACAACTAACTATATGCATAGACAGACACAGATGATGACGACAATGATGATGATGAGGAGGAGGAGGAGGAGTCAGGTGTGGTAGAACAAGCTTTTGATCCAGGAGACAGAGGCAGTCAGATCTCTGAGAGTTGGCAGACAGTCTGGGCTGCATAGTGTAACCATTTCAAAAAAGAAAAAAAAATCCATCAAATTTACTCTTATGGTAGTAAGAGGTTACTGCCATGACCATGAAGACAGAGAGAATGAGAGTAAGGAGATACGTGGACAAAGCCTTAACAAATGGGCAGGTACATAGAGTTACATCCAGCATAGCATACAGCAGTGATATGGAAAACCCCAGAGAGGAAAGCCCTTAGGAAGAACCCCATACCTGTGCAGAAGGGCAGGAGGAACTAGGGGGTGGGGGGAGGGTTCTTGAAGCCAGGTGGACTGGAAGAAGTCTCGAACAAAACCTGGGTTCAGTTAAATTCTAGTTTCTCCCCAAGTACCCCTAACACATTTCACTCCATGGAGAGCCTGAAACAGAGATTTGGTGGAGTGTACCTAGAGACAGTGGGCACAGCCAAGGGGGTGCTAGGTGCCAGGCTACAGAAGGGGCTAATTAACACTCACATTTGGAACAGTTAAGACTCACTGTCCCCTTTTCAGCTTCCAGAATCTGACATTCAGGCTCATTCCTATGCAGGGTTAGGTCATATTCACCATCTTGACATGAAAGGCTAGAACTACATTTCCCAGAATCCTCTTCTCTCTATGGTTCCAGGCTAGTTTGGCAATGGGAGAAACCTGAATCAGATGTAGAAATCCTACACTGAAGTTATTATTCCAAAGGCTAGACACGGCAATCCACAGTCCCACTGCTTCCACTGGTGGGTAGAGTCTGCAGCTTCTTGGAACTTCTAGAGCCTCCAGCTCTTTTGATGCAGGCTCAAGATTCAATGAAAAATTCTCCACTGCTCTGGCTGAAGCCTTCTGGACTTCTCTATATCAAGCAACCGTGCACTAAGATTTATGCTAACTGAGCCAACTCCTACCTGGAAACTGGCCAGGCCAAGGGAAAGAACCCACTAACCAGCAGGTAATGGCTCTGGTGTACCCCGGCAGACCACCAGACTGAGCTGTATTATGACATTCCTACTGCATTTGCAACAAACCACTTGTGTCTTCAAAGACTTTAGCCACAGTTTTTCAAGTCAACCACAGGCCTCACTGGGGTGAAGTCAGGGGTCAGCAGTTTGGTTCCCTTCTGGAGGCTGGAGGGGAGTTGGTCTGTTGTCTTACTCTCCTATCTCAGAACATGACCTTTTCCTTGCCAGGGCCCTCTTACTCCATCCTTGAGCCAGCAGTGCTGGGTGTCCTCCATCCCCACATCTCCCTGACCACAGCCAGGAAGGCTTTGAAGGCTTCTGGACCAGTGCCAGACTCCACTGCCTCTGCCAAGCCCACTTAAGGTTACATTCTTGCAGACTTTGTAGTTAGGACAAGTTTTGTTTTTTTCTTAAGAGTTTTTAAATTTATGTGTGTGTGTACATATGCATGCACATTGGGTGCCCCAGGAGGTCAGAGGAGGGTGCTGGATCCCCTGGAGCTCCCCTACTTAACAGGAGTAAGCCACCCCACATGGGTACTAGGATCGGGTTCTGCAAGAACAGTACATGCTTCTCACCAATGAGCCATCTCTCCAGCCCCAAGGACAGGGGCCTCTCGTTTGTGTGAGAGGATCGTTGCTCTAACTACACACGTACTGTGGTTAGGTAAGCCAGGGGAGAACTGTCAGTGCTCAGAGACCTTTCTAGTCCTGCCTCGAACATGAACAGAGTCAAAGATGCAAGTAAACTCACAACACAAAAGCTGGAATGCTCAAAGCACCTGAAGAATTAGACACAACAGGTGACAGAAAACTCTTAACATGAGTAAGAAGTCAACAGCATGAAATAGCTGTGAATCCTCACGCTGGGGAAGAATGACCCATTCTAGACCCATCTTTCAGGTACTGAAGTCCATTAGCAGAAACGAGTACTCACTGTGACGTTGAGAAGACATGGTGGGAGTTAATCCAGAAAGTAGAACAAAGGGACAGAAAGGAGAGCTAAGGCAAGCCATGCAGTGCCTGGCAAAGGTGAAGGCAAGGAGATGAAGAAGTCAGGGACTGTTATACGTGGAGAGGATCACTGTCCACAATGACAGCAATGTCAAATGCATGCCCTGCCCAGGGAGTGAAGACAGCTCTGCCAGGGCCCAGAACCAACCACTGAAGAACACACTATGGGGAAAACCAAGTTTCCTACACTTCCATAGAGAAAGGCCTATCGATTAGCTCTGTATTCTACTTCAATCTTGGGAACTAGAGAATGAAAGTCTGAGAGATTTTCTTTTTCTAACCAGGAATTCCATACTAAAAAAAAAAAAAAAAAAAAAGTAATACCCCCCCCCCTCGAAAAAAAGTTCCACCAGTCAATCTTTCCCAGGTAACTACTGAAGGATGTGTGCTTTTTACACACACACACACACACACACACACACACACTCAGGGAGCTGGTTGAGAGGACCTGGAATGTATTTAGCCCAGGAAGGAAGCAAGGGAACCAGAGGGCTGAGTAAGGCACTCATCCAGACCAGTGTGGGAGGAAGCTGGGCTCTGAGAAAACAAATCACAAAACTTCGACCAACCACACGTGCACGTCCCAGCATGCTGGAAGGGAAGCTGCAGCCCTACCATCAGGATGAGGAGTGAATGGTAAAGTTCACAGAAACAATTTTAAAATGATAGTTACTCATCTCAGAATTTAAATAAGGTTTTTAAAGGAATGTGAATCTGTATGGGTGGGCTAGAAAAATCTCTCCACGTATTACCAACACACTCTATTACCAACACTAGTTTTTCTATGTGCATATGTGTGTTCATGGGCACCTTAGGGTTCACCTCCAGTGTTCTTCATGATAGCTGTCCACCTGGCTTTTTGCAACCAGGTTGTTCACTAGTCCTTGACTTCACTTAGGCTGTAACTGGATTGTGAGAGTAAACAGAATGGGCTGCTTTAGGGGGACTGGGGGTTGTTAAAGCTAAATCCTCACATCCCAGGGGGAGAGAGCAGGGCAGGAATGAAGGAAGAGCAGCACAACACTTTATAACGCAGGTAATCAGAAGACACAGATGAAAGTTGAAGATACGGCTAATGGGAAAACAGAGGTACAGTAGTGGGCAGCTATTTATTGCTATAGGGCTCAGTGCTATCCAGGAGAGTCTGTGGATATATAGCACATGAATGACATTAAAAGACTAAAAACAAAACAGGGCAATGCAAATGCCAAACTGGCAAGTACATAAATAAAGTGTGGTATGCCCACGCAATGAAATATTATTTAGTCATGAAAAGGGAACGGAGTGTGGATGAACGCATTGTGAGTGAACCTTGAAAACATCACATTAAGTGAACTAAGCTAGATGGAAAATCTCATAGAGGTGTGATTCTGTGAAATGGCCAGAACATGTAAATAGAGAGAGAACAGATTTTGCTCTGAGACAGGTAGTAAGTAAGGAATGAGGAATGCTGACTTATTGGTCCAGGTTTTCTTTCTAGGTGAGGAGAATTAGACCATGCTGATCTGACAGTTGTACAATACCATGAAAGGCTTAATAGCCACTGTGTTATATACTCTAATATGGTTAAAATGGTAAACTTTGTGTTTTCTGTCGCTGTGTTACTTTGTTTCTATGTCTTGGTATTCACCATCTTAATTTCAGTTAATTAAGTTGCTCACAGTCTCAGCAGAGACTTCTGCTTTCCAAGCACAGGATGCTGACTTGGGTGATATTGTGTAACGGAGTAACTGAGGCTATGCAATCTCATTCAAGCTCAACAGAAATGAGCTATGAACTATTCATATGAACAGCTATGAACAGGATGCAGCACAGTATTAGGAACTAGTTACACTTGTAGCTCTTCAGCAGTACCAACAGTTTGCTTGCCTTTTCATTCTAAAACACAAGCACAGGGAACTTGGCTTTGGGGTCTGGGCAGAGAGGTCTACTGAAGGAGTTTCCTGTTTTGTTTAACTGTAAGAAAAACTGAGTAACCAATCTCACCTAACCTTTTAGATCTAGCCAAAGCTTAGTCACTTGTATGATTCATCCAATTTTTCTCATTTATAAGTCTAGGTAAAGTTCAACCAGGAGGAAATGTAGACTTAAAGACCACTTGGAAAGGCTACAAATACCACGGCTAGGCATGTCCAACCTGGAGCCCACACCACCACCCCCTCCCCCGAGGATAGCTATGAGTGCTGTACTTAAAACCCCTGAAATTATCTTTTGCAACTCTGTTGTGTTCTCTAATGTAGATTATAACATCAGAGTGCAATGTCAAATGGCTGGACACATCTACCAGATGTGAGTTTGTCACACAGATCACAATAATGAAAAGTGTTTCAATTTAGCAGCTGTAGTATGTGACATTTTATTTTCTCTAAAATTCTGGCACATGGGAAGTCCTTCCCTTCTAGAAGTATGGCACCCCCACCTAACAGAGAAGCTTGGTAAGTCAGGTCAGTATAACCTGAAGCCCATGTCTGGCTCTCAGGAGCCCAGTGGAGACCCAAGCAGCAGTATTCTGCTGGGACACCAACCATGGCAGTGTGAAGGCTCTGCTGCAACGTGGACCAGTGCACATGTGATCTAGGGGTTGATAGAAGTGCACATGTGATCTAGGGGTTGACAGAAGTACACATGTGATCTAGGGGTTGATAGAAGTACACATGTGATCTAGGGGTTGACAGAAGTACACATGTGATCTAGGGGTTGATAGAAGTGCACATGAGATCTAGGGGTTGATAGAAGTGCATATGTGATCTAGGGGTTGAATAAGAGTCCTGGAGGACCTAGGCTGTGGAGAATGGAAGGACACCTGTGGGCAGAGGGGCACTGCACACACAGCTTGGAGGAGTGTAAGATTCTAACAACAGATGACTAATTAGCTACATACAATAAAGAGGTAAGCAGCACTGGGAGCAAGCTAAGGGGTGTGTGTGTCAGAATCTCAGTCCCAAGAAAGAGTGAGAAGACAAGGCAGTCTGGGGAGGGAGTCTTAACAGCCTGTGCTGGCTAATAGCCATTCCCTGAAGGCTAGGGAGAGGAAGAGTGAGGCTGAGTATGTATTTTACACGTGTACCTGGTGGTGGCTCAGAAAGGAGCAGTGAAGAAGCCACAAAGGAGACACAGGTGGGTGGAGGGGAAGGGAAAGATTTGCAGGAGTTCTGAGGGGGAGGGCAGGTTTGAGGCCTGCTGAGGGTGGGTGTGTAGTGTGCAGATTCAGCAATGAATGGGCAGTGTGGGAAGAGTGAGCTTTGTGGAGACCAAGGACACAGCTCTGGCATACAGTGTGGGGATGGGTGTAGAAAAGCAGGTGGATCTGCCTAGGAGACACTGAACACATGGACATGAGACGTTCTTGGCAGTCCCTGGGGGCTTAAACACCAGTGTGCTGGGAGAAAAACACATGAGCAGTGTGTCTGAAACCTGGAGTGGAGATCATTCAGGAAAAAGAGTAACGCAGAAGACATGAGTCCCAGGGAGTCTAGGTGGTGAGCTGTGGCTCATCTGCCTTGCCCCAGGGGAGAGAACGTCTTAGCCTCAGACCCAGGGTCTTAACTTGGAGGCAAGAACATTCCAGAGAGATTCTGAGGAGGGCTGAAAGCCAGCCGGTGGGCGGGAGGAAGCAGCTAGGGGTTTTCTGGGTTGTTAAGTGTGTATGATTTTATTATCAGGGCACGGAAAAGCTGTGCTTTTCATGTAGCAGTGGGTAGGTCTGTTGGTGACATCATCACCCAGGAGGTGTAGCAGCTGGGCTCCCCACTGTCCACAGACCTAGAAAAGTCAGTGTGGTTTTTACTAGTCCACCTCTTTCCTCAAGACATTTCACGACCACTGCTCAAGTAGACCCTCCCATTTTCTTCATGTCCTCTTATTTCATTGCCTGGTAATTTAGCGGAGTTCCAGACTCAGGTACCCGTTATCTGAACCATCTGCTGCATCTAACTTCTAGCTCTCCTGAGTCTGGGCAGCTAACCACGCAACGGCCAGTGGCCAGGCAGGCGAGGTGACTATTCCTAGGTGAGCTGATAGAACCTTCTAGAGGTGAACATCCCCTGCTGCTCTCAGATTGGCTGGCCTGTCATTGGTTTTTCCATTTATTCTCTAGTTAACCATCAAACCTGTAATGCCCACACACGTTCTAAAACACACCCTACTATCGCTACGCGAACAGTTAATTGTGTTGTCGTCGTGACATGTGTAACGAGAGTCAAGTTTAAAATAGGAAGAAGAAAACGTACCTTAGTACGTCTTGGTATTTGTTTTCTTAATTCTTACCTGTGGCTCCAAAGTCAGCAATAGATTAGTCTGGAGTCAGCTGCATGGTGCTTTTCCCCAATCATTATAACCGATTTCAGATGGTGCTAGAAAATTCTATTGACTCTGAACACCAAAAGAAATCAGTCATCCTCTAAGGGGTCACAAGAGGTCGTGTGCACTGGGAAGGCCAGGGCCTTCAATCTGTCGCATATGTAGGGTCTTCATCCCGGCTCGACAGAGGAGGCGAGCAGGGCGGGCGAGGCAGGCCCGCTGCACCGTGAGCAGGTTCTGGTGCCTGACTGTTTTACATACTGGACACTTCAGGGCTGTACCACTCATTCCTTTGTGCGAAGCGGTTCTCCACCAAGAACACTGATTTCAAATGGTGCTAGACAATCACTATTTAAATCTAAACCACCATATGAAACCAGCTTCCTGAAGAAGCTTTGTCATCTGTTCTCATGTCCTTCCAATGGTCTCCTACGAGGGGAAAGGGGGAAAGGTGAAGTCCGTGCAATAGTTGCCAATTTCAGGTGTTCTTATGCTGACCTCACCCAGTAGGTGGGGGTGGGGAGTGACACGTCAGTCACTCACTGCATTCTTCCCTCCAAATGGTAACTGAGCCCACACCTGAAAGCAGCTGTGGGACAGTGAGCACGAAGCTTACACAATCACAGTGCAGCCGAACACACTTTATAAGCATGGCACTTTTTTTACTTCCAGATCAGCCTGTTAGATTCGACAGGTGAGCACAATTTGGGATCCTGAAGGGCACAATGACTGGGCCAACTCAAAGGCAAAGCAACACATGGATGCTAATGAGACCCCAACCCCTTTTGCCAGACCAGGATCTCTCAGACTGCAGCAGGTCAAAAGATCTCCAGAAGTGAAGCTCTGAATCTTAGGTATCTGACAGATTATCACTACTGCTGCCGCCGCCGCCACCACCACCACCACCACTTCTTTAAACAGGCTCTCACTATGTAGCTCAGGCTGTCCTTGTAACTCACACACACACACACACACACACACACCCCTTCCTGAGTGCTGGAACTATTTGGTTTTTTTCTTGTCTCCTCCTTCCCATTAGCTCTAGACATGTGGTCTTGCTAGGCTGTTTGCTGGCACCCTTTTGAATGTGCCAGGGACTCCACTAACTACACATCCATGCCCTTTTAAAAAGAACTACTGAGAAACATTTTAGATATTAAAATGTTAATGCTCTTTTTTAAAAAATAACTTTTTCTATAGTTATGTTAAATTTCTTTTTAAAAATTTAAAAAATGTACTAAAATTAAAATATGATTATTAGCATTTTCCCCTTCCCTTCATCCCTTCCCGCTCATTCTCAAATCCATGGCCTCTTTTGAACTGCTGTTACACATACAAACTCCCCTAAATACGAGAATATAACTTGCTCAGTCCATGTAATATACTTGTATGTATATGATTTCAGGGCTGACCACATGGTATCAACTTTCAATGACAAACAAATCCCTAAATTTGTACCTTCTGAATTTAACAACCGAGCATTTTTGCTTTAGATATATAATCTACATGATTACCTATCCCTGATGTACACATGGCTCTTGCTGAATTGCCTGAAAGCAAAGAGAAGATTAGCCGGGTTCTCTGCTCTCAGTTTCTGGGGCACAGCACTGTTTAAGAAAAACTGAGATTAAAAACCAAACCAAAACAAAACAAAAAAACCAAACATTTTTCTATGTAATGACAGTAAGTTGTCCTATGTGAGGAAACAAACAGTTCTGTGAAACAGAACAGTTTGTTCTGTTCAGACTGAACAGGGACTGTGAAACAGCCAGTGTGCATGTAACTTTGCCTACTTTCTCAAAAGAAAGTCTTATGGCTTTGCTTTTTAAACTCAGGTCTCATCAAGGCTGCTGGACCTCTCCTTGGTCTATCCTCAGGTCTCAAGGCTGCTGGACCTCTCCTTGGTGTATCCTCAGGTCTCAAGGCCATGGGACTTCTCCTTGGTCTCTGTCCTTAACACTGCTCCCTTCACCAGCACCAGTGTGAAAACAAGTGTTTGAGCCCAGCTGCTCACTCCTCTGTCCGATCGATCAATTGACTGATCGGCTCCACTGAAGGCAGTGAGCTTTGCTGTCCACTAATGCTCCCTTCCATGTTCTCACAGCCCACTCTTGCTGTAGGAATGGGTACTAATCTAACACTATGCTAGCGGCTGAAGGTTTCAAATGACTTTAGAAATGCCAAATGGTCATGAGGTGCTGGGCTCAGGTTGAGAATCTATTTCAAAAAATGATAATTAAAAAGTACCTAAATACTTTTTAAAAAATAAAAGAAATAAACCTTTGACTAGTTTAAGAAAACCTTTTTGTTCTCTAAAAAAACCACCTAACTGGAAGAAAGTGTTCATTAAAGATGAGCCTGAGAGGCCCATGTCTAGAATAGAGAAAACGTTGGGCTGGAGAACCCAATTCGGTTCCCAGCACTCCAGATGGCTTACAACTCCAGCTGAAGGGGATCTGATGCCCTCTTCTGGCACACACGTGCACACATACGATGAAAACATGTGCGCGCACTCACACAAACTTCAGTCTGGATCTTAGTTTTTGTATAAACCCGAGTCCAGCTCCCTAGGAACAGGTTCATCATGACAACGCTCTCGAAGTTAACAAAGAAAATCTCTATTACTGGCTAGCAGAGGGATGGACAAGCCAGGGGACACACCTTTTTCCTCACGACATGCATACAAGTGTGGACTCTGGTGCCGTCTGTGGCCCTCAGCTGCAAGCACAGCCCTCCCAAGAGGAAGGGCTTCACTCAGGAAGTGTGCCCATGTTTCCATTCTCCCCTACCCTGTAAAGGCCAGGCAACTTCATCATGCTTTACTTTTGGTCTAGGGCATAAAAGAACTATGTTCCTGTAGGCTGGGTTACTGTTATTTTTAACTAGCAACAACTTTGAAGTACTCCAACTCCTGAGGGGACAAAAATAAGAAACCTTAAAATACACACATCAGATGCTGGGGCTGGCAAACTCTTCACCCTCTGAGTGGAAATAGTCATCCTCCTAAGCATCTCTCAGTCCACCAGCCATGAAGATGTGGGCCTGCTTCACAACCTAGCCTGCATGCTTCATGCTGATTTTCAACACACTGCCCTTCCTGTGCACTTCTGTCAAATCTGATAGTGAAATCGGGGCCTGGCGTGAGTCAGTAATCCACATCAGGGCTCATGTTTAGAAAAGCCCAGCAGTGGATGCGCACTGTTCCCGCTGATGTGAGAGGCCAGTCTGTTCTTGTGTGAGCAAACTGGATTAAGAGAACTTCCCTCAGGGCTTGGGGATTTCACAAGAACTATCATATCTAGAACCGACACCCTTTGAGGAGCACAGCTTCAAAACATTAGGGACACCAGGACTCAACAGGCCCAGCTTGAGTGTCTGGGCCAGGCCACACGTGTCACTGCCGTAGCTGTGCTCACACATCTGGAAGCCATGTTCAGCAGAGTTCAGAAGCGTTCAATCTCAGGTAGTGCATGAGATGACCGAATGAGCAATACAGAACTTTTCCTTTGGCATTTAGTAGAGGGACATGGCTAAGAGGTCCGCCACAGCTCACAAATGAGAGACATACACGGACACATTAAAAAAGGTATCTCTGCATGGTACCCTCCCATCTCAGCGCACTGGAATGAGCACCTGCAAATATATTCTGATTACTTTTCCATTCAGGGCCTATGTGTGGGACCTGTGCTGTCACTAATGAGCACAGGTTTCTGTAGCTCTTCCCTGATTGTGAACTGGCATCTGGGTGTGTAAGAGTAGATATCAAACTCCGATAGTCACTTGAAAACTTACTGGAGACTCAGCGTGAATAAAATACAGCAAAACCTCTTTAAGGGTGATTTGCAAGCACGTGCCTCTACTTCCATCGTGCCACAAAGATGACCTGCTACAAGGAATGTCCAGACAAGCTGCAGAGACCCTTCGTTAGAGGAGCAGTATGTATGTCAGTGACATATGAACCTCAGGGTGTATCCTGGGGACATGGGGTTCTCTTTACTTACACACTTTCAAAAGGTCCCTTCTCTTTGCTGCCTAAGACAGGTATGCGAGTTAAGTTGCTGTCTAGTGAGTGACATTTAATTCGTTACGCAGGCCTTGCTTTGAATTGTCGATCTGTCTGTATGGAGACACTGGGGTGGGTATGACTGAGGAGCATGTCCCTTGGCCTTCCATTCTGCAGATCAGCAAGGTGTGCAGGATGGTCTAGGAGCTGAGGCATGCTATAAACCTGTAGATCCAAGCAGAGAGGGAATGGATGAAGGCATCTTGCACGGTAGGAGGAGGTCTATTTTGAAGGGTGATTGGAAAGTCCCAGGCTTTAGCAATGTGGGCTGCAGAAGGCCCACAGAGGGGCAGTCAGTACACTTGTCTCCGAGGACAATCTTCTTTGCTCACTCTACAGCCAGGCAGAGGGCAATTACGGAACTCCAACTACATTATATTCTACTCTTTCCTATGTGGTCTAACTTTAAAGCCAAAGTTATCTTTCACTAGACAAGGAGCCAAGGGTGTAGGCGGTGTCATTTCCAAAATATTGATCACTGAGGTTAACAAACTGGGAATGCTGTCCTAGCAGGCCCACGCAGGATGCTTTACAAGGGACTTAACATCTCAACAAAGAGAGGCCCAGTGACTCAGCAGTCAAGATCCTAACAACTGCAATGTCCAAGTTAATGATTGCAAAGCCCCTCGGGGAACTTGGAACAGCAGAGGCCTCAAAGCTCATCATCAAACCGGGAGGGTGTGGGCCAGGTCTGGGAGTGGGTCAAACTGGGAAAGAAAACTATCTGCGAACTACGTGACGTGCCAAGTGCCATTTTCTTTTTACCATTAGCATGTTTCATTATCCAAATGGCGGGCTTCATCATGCCATCTCCACCCACACGTAACAAGTATGTGGCCAGCGCTCACACACACGTAACAAGTATGAGGCCAGCGCTCACCACCCACCCTTCCCTTCTTTCCTATCCACATCCCAAGTACTCTTCTTTCTCTTTCTGTGTCTCCTGTGGGAATGTGTGCATTAGAACTTGATTTGTTTGCTTCTTTTGGATAGCCCAGACAGGGTTTCCCGGTGGACTCTTGGAACCTGGCTCTGGAGACTAGACTGGCCTACAACTTGACTCAGCATCCCCAGTGGCTGGGCTTAAAGATGTATGCCACCACATCCCACTGTTTTGGTTTTCACTTTAGATTCCGAATATGGCAGGAAACATGCAGTACGGGTTGTCTTTCTGAGTCTGGCTTATCTAACTTAACATAAGACCTCCAGCTCTATCCGTTACCCTGACAATGTCCGAAGTTCATTCCTCTTGTAGCTCACACCCTTCAAGGTAATTTCCAAACAAGAATGGAGTGTCTGTTGGGAAGATCATTGAGCATTGGGATTAAAGTCTAAAGATGTTGACTGGTAAGAGAAATAGTGAGAAGCAGCCAAGACTATGTTACACACTGTGTTAGCCATAGGACGGCCTTTGGGGTGGGGAACCCAGGTTCAGAATTAAGATAGGGAGAAGGAAGATCTGTCAAGACCAACACAAGGTGAAATCCAAAGTGTCGCCAGTAAATCAGTGGTCCCATAAACTACTAGCAGCTTCCTAAACTTGTGTGGTCACAGGCTAAGGAGAGGAACCAGTGTCCAGCAGGGGATCCCGTGCTTTCCAGTATCTAGGTCCCCATTGATCACAGGCACACCTGCTACAGCTGGTCTGGGAGCAGTCAGTGTTTAGAAAGTGGTTTACTGCATTTAAACTGGCAAAGAGCCTCCTGGGTCAGTGTTTTCAGAAGCCTAATTACAGAGTAGGTGTAATTCATCCTCTTCCCCCAGAGAACCTAGGAGCCCAATGGCAGCTTTGTAGGCCGTGGGTTACACGCCCAGCCCAGTTTCTGCCATGAAGAAAACTGCAGGAACCTGTGAGTTTCCTCACACAAAAGGGTCTGGCTTGACAGATCACCTGCAGTCTCTCTTCCACCTTCCTAGCTCCTCCTTGAGAACTTGCTGACAAGCAGCTCATGAAAGTTCTATCTAAGGGCAGAAGTGAAGTGAGGCTCACAAAGTACCCAACTCCAGGGAGATGAGAGGAGCAGAGCCATGGAGGGAGGGAACTGATTGCCTCTGGACTCTGCAGAGGGAGGAGCTTGCCTCAGAACCAGACCTACCAACAAGCACCTCTCCCTTTCACTCCTCCTTAGGAGCGGCAGCCTGCTGAGTGCCAGGGCATATATGCTGCCCTCTGTCAAGTGTCATAAAAGGATCTCTCAAACGATAGCGCCTTTCACCTGGGATTAGAAGGACAAACTGTCAATTTCTCCTCTGCTGCTTGTTACACAGCCTCAAGCAAGCTTAACCCTTTCAGAGGGTTAACTCTGAGAGCTGTGAAAACTAAGAAAAAGAAAGTTGTGCATGGCACAGATCTGCAATCCCAGCACTTGGGGAGCTGAGGTAGGAGGATTATCTGGACTACACAGTATTACTGTCTCAAAACAAATTCTCTCTCTCCTTTCTCTACTCCCCACCCCTGCCCCACCCCTCCCATGCAGCTTCCAATAAAAACCTCCCTTTCCTGGTGTGACTGGCTGGCACAGCTAACATTTCAGATAAGTATCTACATTTTAAATATCTACATACAATCAGGATGATAAGATCATGAAATGACTTCAACACGATTGGGCATTAGTAACCAAAGGCTGTGGGTAGCTCTGGAGGTTTCTGTGGAGGTCAAGGCCAGGCCAAGGGATGTCAAAACAAAGGATCAAGAGTTGGGTAAAAGAGATTAAGATCTGAAACAGCCGAAGGTACTCTGGCGATTTCGACCCGCCCACTCAGGCCTACAGCTTCACAGATTCCCGGTACTCCAGGGGTTGGAGGAATGAGTTCAGTGTAAGTCAATTATAAAATAGTGCCAAAGGAACAGGTACCAGACAGAAAGACAAGGTGTAATGCAGGATAACACAGGAGGTACCAGTCCCTGTAAGCCATGCACATAGGAGCGACATGTCATGTCTTTTTTGGTAAATAGATTAGCCAATAGCAATGCAACATGGTCTTACGGTCTCCAGAGCAGACCTCCTACAATCAACCAGGGCATTCCCCAGCAATGCTGGAGAACACTAACAAAAGAACTAGGCAGAGACCCTGACCCTGTAATCCAACTGCAGGATGAACTCTACAGCATGAGGCAGACAGAACTCCTGCTGGGGCTTTTGTGTCACACTGTCAGGGCACAGATGTCACTCTGGATTGGGTGGGTCCAAGTGGCTGACAGACGGGGCAGAAGATGCTTTTGGGTGGACAAGACTCTGAGCTAGACTCCCAGAGGTCAGCACGGGCATGGACCGTAGGGAGGGAATGGGAGATTTGTCAAAGCTGACAAACAGGGAACACTGTCTTTGGGAAGTTGGTCTGCAAGGTCCTGAGGTAGCATGGTGTCAGGCGGTGTGTGAGAGAACCAATGTGTGCAGTAAATGCTTATTAGGGTCTAACCTGTGCAAGCTCTGTGCCAAGGACAGGAGAGTGAGCAGAACATGGTGATAGCCACCTTGGGGTTACAATCAGAAGACACTACAGATAGCATTAGGACGGGGGATAAACACTGTGATAGAGGACCCAGGTCAGAAAGAGTGTGGGGCTTGGATAAGCATTCCCAAGGGCGTGCTGTTCCTTATCCTGTAGAGAGGTAAAGGGTGGAAGTCAGCTCCTTCCGAGTGTCCCAGGATGGCTGCAGCAGGGTGTCAGTGTCTGGTTTGATTTGGCTAGAGGAGAAAAGCTTGGACATCCTATATAGAGGCCCTTCAGTCCAACACTGGCTCTTGTCCTGTTTCCTGACTCCTTTTAGAAGGCAAAGGAAGTCACTAAGTCACCAGCCCCCAAACCACACTCACAGGAGAGCAACTTTCAAAGCACACCTAGTGTGAATAAATGTTCCTTGTAACTCTGAGGACATTTGGCCTCACAAAAAAATGGCAGAGGAAGAGGAGGCCAGGACAGGGCACAAGCAAAGCCTAATCTGTCTACTTGGCAGATGTGGTCATGTTAAGGCCCTCCTGTAGGAAAAGAAAACAAACAACAACAACAACAACAACAAACCAAGGTAGGGGCTGGAGATGGCTGAGCAGTTAAGAGCACTGGTTACTTTCTCAGGCCTGTAGCATGTGCACACAGATGCTCATACAAAACAAAGCAAGCCCATGGAAGACTTGGGTTGAGTGGCTACTTCTGACCCTCCATTTCATTTCTTTGTATCACATGACAAACTTTACTTCCAGGAAGAGGGATTCCAGGAAAGGCCGTCATGGACACATGGGCGGCTCACTTGCCAAGCCCTTCTCTTTAGCAAGTCTCTTTTTAAAAACAAAATTACCGTAAAATAAATTACCTATTTAGACATTTAGACAATACAGGTGCTGGGAACAGGGACATTGTTACTGTTTTCCAGAATCATGCCAGGAACTAAACAAGATGGCATCCTTACACATGAGTTCCATGGGTTCTGAGGAGGACAAACCCATACTGAGTGTTACTGGAGCCAAGGATAGCTGTGTGGGAGCGCCTCCCCTTCATGCTGACAAGCTGGGTTGACGAGCTCCAGGGAAAGCTGGCCTTGCAATAACGAGGCCATTATGAGAACATTATAGGGCACGAGACACAGCTTTTTTAAGTTCTACTTAAAAGGTCAGGCCTGGGATTTACTCACAGGACAGCTTCATGGCAGAGATCTGGGTACAAATCCCATGTCTTTGACTTCATTTACTCCTTAGACAAATTAATCTCTTGGCTCAGATTACTGTTCTTATACAAATAAAGGCAGCATTATTGAGCATGTCTTACATGCTCACGAAGGAAAGGCTGGTGGCCGTGTGCCAGTGTGCTCTGGGTGCTGAACCTCAGTTCAATGTCCTTCCTCTATGACCGTGGTGCACAGGTAGTCTCCAGTTGCGTGGCTCTGCCTGTGGTCTGGTGTCTCCTGGAGCTTGTCCGTTAGGCCTGTATGGCAGTTCCTCAGCATAGCTGGGGTGGCTGGTCACTCCTAGGTTTACAAGGGAATGAGTCTTCCTGGAGGCTGCCTCCCTGAGGCCTCAGTTGAGGAGCAAGGGGTGAGTCAGGGCTCTCCCAGGGCTGTCCTCAGCCCACCCTCTTTCCCAGATTTCCTTCTCTGCCTTATCTGCCCTTCTAAGTGCCCAGAGCATCTTCTAAATATGACATCGACATGGGCCCTGCAGTAGAGCATGTTCTAAGAACACTGCTCAATTCTTTTTCCTGTGGGATGGTTTGTCTTCATTAAGAACTACTGTGGCATAAGCTCTCACCTAAAAGGAAAAACCCACAAAAGGTATGTGGAGTCCAATTCTGGCAGAGGGACAGACACACTCTCACTCTTGTCTCTCTCCCCAAGAGCTAATAAAAGGGAAACACATGGGTGATCCCTTCACGGGCATTTGAAAAGGCTGCTCATAGCACACACAGGTCTGTTCCGCTCTGTACTGAATGAGGCTTTCCTTTTCCACCCAGAATCATCCTCAAAGAGCAAGCTCTCTTCCAGCAAAAGCCAAGGACAGACAGGAGCCTCTTCTGCGGTTTGGACTGGGAGTCCTAGGCTGTAGACCCAGGGGCTTATCTGGGACTGGCTTCTCTCCCAAATTTATGACCCCTGGCAGGCTAAAGCCTCCCCATGCTCGTCTTTGTCTGAAGTAAAGCAAGTCACTTTTCATAGTTTTTCCTTCCCTCCAAAAAAAAGGAGATGATTCTACAAAATGACACTGAGTGTGAGGATGGTTTCTGCTTTTCTGACTTTACCTGAAGAGATTTTAGCCCAGGCCTGAAAGCCATTGTGCCAAAAAAGGAGACCTCTGAATCACTCGAAACCATTAAGAATGTTGGCTTCAACTTCAGAAAGGCAAGATAAACAAACCCATGCCTGCTGGAGCCTCTGCCTTTTAATCCAACAGACCCTGCGGAGGCCTCTTTGTATGGTGCAATGACACAGAACATCACCTGGGCATCTTGGTGCCCAATGCTCAGCGATGCCATGTGATCACCAAGACTGGCTTTTCTGTAACCTCTGTGCGAAATCAGGTCGGTTCTCTCCTAGGTCCCAAGATGACGGAGCCCCTTTCTCCCCCAGACTGCAGCCTCCAGCTCAGTGTACCTGGAGACTGAAGTCTACAGAACTGCCTGCCCTCAAACTTCACCAACTGTGGTTAACTGTGGACAACCTGACAACAAAGGTTGAAGAATCCAGTCTGGTTCTGGATCCTGTGCTGGTTTCATGCCCAGCCCTGTGAGAAGAGGGAGCGGGGAGGCTAGGAAACCCCTGAGCCATTCTTATATTTTATGCACACATTAGGCAAACAGAAAAATAAGCCCCAGCCTCCGGACCACAGTCGACGCTGCTGTTTGCAACCTGGCGTCTGAGTTCAGAGGAGCAGCTCAAAGTTGTGGTGGGGCCCAGTCTGGTCCCCAGTTGAGCATGAACACCCAGAGCAGAAAGAGGACTGGTGAAGACAATGATGGATTTACCCTTCAGGACACCCGGGCTCTGTGGTCAGAGACCGACAAGATCTTAACTTTCAGTAGTTAAAAGAACCTCAATGCTTGGAAAGCAAGAGCCCTGATGTCTTTCCTCCCTTTCCAGAAGCCCCCAGGGGACACCACAGTTAATCTGGTGAAATATTTACATCAGGCACTTTTTAAATGGCTTTATTGCAAGAGAGTAATACTTCCTAACAGTCAGGGTTCAGTTGTGAGTGTTTTCTGTGTTGTTCTGGAAGGCTCTGATTGGCTGACGTGACTGGGTGGTCAGTCAGACCGGCATGTTTTCTTTTGCTGCTCACGTCTCAGGCAGAGAGGGATGTTACTTTATGGCTGAGGATTTGGTATAGACTGGTGTGGTGAATAAGCTAAGCATCTGTAAAAAGGACCTTTCAAAAGGACCACTTTTTCTTCTTTTGCTTTGGGAATACATGATAAGAACCTGGATTGTTTAAAGCAACCGTCAGAGTGCCTACTAATAAATAAACTAAAAGAAAAAACAAATGAACCCAGAGCTGGGGAGATGGCTCAGTGGGTAAGAGACCTTATCCTGTAAGCACAAGGATCAGAGTTCAAATCTCCAGCGCCCACATAGAAAGCTAGGTGTGGCTGTGCATTCCTCTAAGTCCATCACTGGGACAGGTGGATTCAAGAGTCTGCTGGCCAGCTAGCCTAGTCAAGAGTCCGCTTCCAGTTAACTGATAGGTCCTGTCTCAAAGCTGTAAGGTTGGTGAGCAATAGAGTGGCATCCACACGTGTGTGCATGGCTGTCTATGTAGCACGCCCAGGCCCCCAAGAGATTGAAGCTCATTTTTACATTGTTTACAGAGTATCAAATGGCTTGTATCTCTCCCTGTGTCACACTGGTCTTCCATTCTCCTAAACCACAAGTTCAAACAAAACACCATTTTAAAATTCTTTCTCTTCTATTTCTAAAAGACATCTGTAAGTGGATAATTCTGGAGTGCTGAAGTAAGATGACCAACCACGGACCATAACTGTAATTGTGGGGAAACCTTGGGTGTACTCTGCCAGAAAATCTCCATTTCCTCTGCCGTCTCTGTCAAACACAAGAAGCCCTCATGGGCTCCTAGGCCAGATGGAGAGGACCCAGTTAGCCTGGGATGGCCTCACCAGGGCAGTGACTCAGCTCAGGAGGTCCACCTGTTGCTTGTGTGCTGCTGCTTTCCAGGTCATTATAGTCACGAGGGCAGGGAACCAAAGGACAGCACAGAGTCAGGTCAGAGGCAGCAAACAAAGAGGAAAGTCTTTGTTTTAGAAGAAAAGGAGCTAGTCCAGTGGCTGAGGGGGCTTCATACCTAAGGCCTAGGCCACTTGGGTCACAAGGCCACAAAGAGGACGCCAAGGTGAACAGCACTACAGGAAATGAAGGCAGGACCGCAGGACAGGCACCTTGTGCTTTAAAAAGATGACTTTGAAGTAGCTCATACTGGCCCATCCAGGAACTCTAATACTTTGGGAAGTGTGGGGAGGAGGATTCAGAGTTCAAGGCTAGACTTAGACACAATATCAAAGTTAGAGGCCAGCATGGCCTACCTGAGACCCTGTCTCAAAGAGTAGGGAAAAAAAAAAATGACCCTGGGTTACTGCCAACTGAGAAGGTCCTGGTGGTTTCTAAAGAGGTAACTGCACATACTGGCTGCCAGACATCCGAGCGTGCCTAAGGCCTTTCAATGGTGACATCTAGTGACCCCAGGGCATTCTCCCACCTTTAGACAAGCCCTCTGCCAGGAAGACCACCTGTTGCCCACACCTGGCTTCTCCCCTCCTAGTCTGTTCCAGACACATGCTGGGTTGGCAGAAAGCTTGGACACTGAGCTATTCTGCCTGAAAGTCTTTTTTTAAACTCTTCGATCTTGTGAATGAGAGAGAGAGAGAGAGAGAGAGAGAGAGAAGGGGGGGAGAGACCCCGACTGGGTCCCTTGTGGAAGCAGGTCACAGAGATCAGCTGCAGAAGGGAGTCATGCTTTACAAGGAGAAAGAGGCTCTGAGAGGAAGTAGCTGGTTCTGCCCAGAGCGCTGGAGGCTTTACTGTGGCCTCCGGGCTGTTTATATAAAAATGTAAGGAACCGGTCTGACAAGGAAGGGAGATGGATGGAAGGGCTGACTGGTGCCCACATGTACTAAACTATACATGGCATCTGCTGCAGTCTGTCTGCAGCTCAGGGTCCAAGAGCTTGATAGGAAGGCTGAACACTTACCAGGTGTGAAGTGTGACATCTGTGTGTGGGGGAGGGACAGACTGCAGGGTGGGTCTGGAGTGAGGACCTTTATAGGAGAAAGGCACCTTCTATAGGTATTTTCTATAGGCACCTTCTATAGGTATTTTGTTTAACTGTCATCACATTCTCTTAGCCATCAATCACAAGCTGCCTTGTGATATTCTCTTCTCTGTTGTCTCCCTCCCGAATGTATCCCTAGTGTGTACCCCAAACTCTACTGATGGTTCCTATGGTTATCCTCTGAGAGGTTCAACTGAACATTTCCAGAACCCCCAGGAAGTGCATTTGCTGCACAGCATATCAAATGAGCACGTCATCATCCAGTCATTACTAAGTCCTCAAGTTTGGGGATAGACCACAGGTAGGTTTGGGTTATTTGTTGGGAACCCAGGACCCAAGAGTCACTGAAGGGGTCTGAACAAGGAGTTGTTTCAAACAGTACTAGGGGTGCCTATAGACACCTTCTGTGCAATGCTACGGTGAGGAGGTTTGTGAGCGATGCTCATCAGTTAGCTTCAGCAACCCGCCCCCACTCCCAGCCAGTCTCTCAGCGCCATGAGCACCCCCCTACATTTTTCTAAGCTCTATCGCCTCAAAAAAGACCTCTTGCCTTTATTCCTCCACAGAGCCAGTGAGCAATGGTTGGATGCCAGGCGCGATCCTATTACATAGGGACCCAGACACAAAAGGCAGGCTCTACTTTCAAGTAGCTTGTGAAGAAGAAAAACATCTGATTATAATACAGTTGTTAAATCCTCTCAGATTTCCCCTTCCCTCTCCTTCCAGCCATTTGGCTTTCCGTTTCTTTCTTTTTCTTCCAAAAAAGGAGCTGAGGCATGCGGAGGGAAGTGAGCCAGGGCTGGTAAGAGGGAAGCCGAGACAGGGGGAGGTGGTACCTGAGATGACAGTCAGAGGTGTGTTCATCAGTCAGGTAAGTTGGGAAAGCACTGTGGGGCAGAGGGGCTTGGCAGATCTCCTGAGAGCCTGGAATTCAGGGGGCCAGGAAAACACCGATTTGCCTGGAGCAGTGTAGAAAAAGGTGTGGAAAGTGACTCTGAAGTCAAATAAACTAAAATACAGATTACATAGATGCCAAAGCAGAAACGCTAAGTCCTTAAGCTGGAACGATGTGTGTAAAGTGTGTCGGAGGTCACTGTTAAAGCATTCCTTCAGAGCACGAAGCAAGTAAAACATTGCTTAGTGCTGGCCACCAGGTGGCAGCCTCACACAGCCAATGCAGGGTAAAATTAGAGCCATCTAAACGGGAGGGAATGGGACGCCCACCCACCAAACGGCAGAACTACATCAATTCCACAGGAATGCCAGAGAGGTTACAAAGCTCGAAGCTCACTACGTGAACACTTCTCTCCTACTGAAAACCAAGCAGAATCCCTGGGCAGTCTGTGGATCTTGGGTGAGGAGTGTCTGGGATGAGGAGTGTGGGCAGCAGCAGCCTCTGACTTGCTGGCTATGCACACAACAGAGGGCTGGGCCTGCAGGAAGCACCCCAGAGTAGGAAACAATACAGGCTGAGCACAGGGAGTTCTAGTGAGAGGTCACCTCCAGGGAAAGGCAAGCAGGTAGAGGCTGGGTCTGACTCCACCCCTTCTGGCTTGGGGCACAGCATCCAGGTGGGTGAGGCCGACTTTACAAGCCCCAGTCTCAATTCCTCAACACCTTCATCCCAGGGAGAGGCTGCCTCCTATACAATACTACTTGGACCCAGGGTGGATCCTTTTCCTGCTGTGATAAAGGCTGCCTTCCTTCTCATGTAGAGGAGGAGGAGAAGGAAGGACTTGTAACCTAACTAGGCTCCCCAGCCACAGCCCTCTGGCTTCCCCAGCTTGTCCTCCCTTGGCCTGGATCTCTAAGAGAACATTCTAGCTATTTGGTATCTGCTACTTGACAACAGTCTGGAGAGGGAGAGGACAGTAACTGAACTCCACGCCTAGAACAAGCATCTGTGACTTAGCCTTTCTAGAAAAGGCCAATCACCATGCAAGCCCTTCACACTCAACCACCTTGGAGGAGGGCTTCTAGCACTTCACAGAGGGGGAACAATCAGGACAATAATGCACATGTGACTCAGATGTGCTCAGAGCTTAGTCCAGAGGCAGCGGGGGCTGTGAACTCCACATATGAGGAGAGGTAGGCAGTCGGAAAAGAGCTTCCTGTCCCAGCACTACTCCACAGTACCACAGGCTGGGGTGGCCAGCAGGGCCAGCCACCATGCAAATAAAAACGGGTAGTAAAATCCTCGCTTTTTCTGGTCATTTGGAAAGAACCTTCTTCTGACCATCGCAAGTGACTCCAGAGACTGCCCAGAAGAGCTCAGGAGTTGTACTTATACTCTTGTAGAAAGTTTTAACTAATGCTCCTTGGTGCTTAAGTCAGTGTACCCAAAAGTACTGAGCAGGCCCATCATTCCCATGTGAGGGCCTCAAAGCAGACAGAGCAATGGATGGGAAAGGACCACTGGAAACAGGAGTCCTCCAGCTCAGAGGCACTGTGGGGTAAACCACAGCTCTGCCAAAGGGGCTTCTGGGTGCCGGATGCGATGTCCACCCATGTGGGTTCGAAAGCGCTTCTCCCTCACCTTAACAATGCACACCCTTCTCACATGTGTTTGAAATGGCAGTTAAGACATTCAGACTGAAGAGTACTCCCAATGGAACTGCGGGGTGGGGGTGGGGGTGGGATCAGTTTCACAGCAGGCCTGGTCAGCTAAAAATACCCCCAGCTCCTTACACTTCCCCTTGTCTGGTTGCAGTCCCAGACGCAAGCTCAGCAGCCTTGCCATTACAACCTGGAGAATGGTTGCTTACTGCCCCTTCTTACTGGATAGTGAAAAACGATTCTCATCTTTCCCCTTGGACATTACAATCAAAGGCACCGTTTAAAAAGAGCTGTTAAAACAAGTGCTTCAGACCAACACCTCAGGAAAATGCTAAAAAGAAGGTCCCTACAAGAGGAGTGCTTAGCTTAACTACAGACTGGTAATGGCTGCTCTCCGGAGACCCAGTTCTATGCTCTATGCTGGCTCAGAAATTGCTTTGGTCAAGTAAATAAGCTCCTGTGCAGGGAGAGTTCAGGGAATCGAGCTCTGTGAACATGCTGCTTTGACCCCTCCTGCAGCTTCAAAAGATACTCTCCACAGCACAGTCCTAACCTTGAAAGAATCTGGCCTTCCCTGCCGGCAGCAACTCCTGAATCCACCTGTCCCTACAGGTAGTAAAAGATCAGACTCTCAGAACCAGTGTTGACATAACACTCCCGGGCTTCACAACGCTTCCTTTTAGCTCCCACCCCAACCAGCCTCCAAGGTCTAAGTTCACTCTTCCCAAGTGGAGGCAGTGTACTTCAAATAAGCAGAATGGGAAACGGAAACTGGAGGTACAAGAGTAAATGGGGTGCTCATGGGGTCTGCACATGAGGGGGCGCAGGACTGTGCGCCTTACCCCCCACCCCTCCTGTGACCACAGAGGTCTCATCCTTGCTGAGGTTGGAGTGTGAAGAAAGAAGACCCATTTAATTCTGTACACACCACTCCCTGGAAGGCTGCAGTCCAGCTGCGCGGGCTTCTCTGTTCAGAATTAACTGCCATTTGTGTGGCACCCTACCACCTCGTCTGTCTGCCATGGTGGCCCTTTCTTTGCTCTCATCCCCCTGGCTGTGAGGGGCAGCAGAAGCAGCTGGGTCCTCTCATAGCTGGGTCAGGGGCACCTGGAAGGGGGCTGGCTTTAGATTCCCTGTCATGTGCTTTCACAGTCTTTGTTTATTCCCCTCGACAAGGGACAGTCATAGGAACAGGAAGTGGCAGGCAGTGGCTTAGGGTGGGGCGCTCCTAAGAGCCTGGAAACTTCCCAGGGGCGGATCCAGAGATTCCAGAGGCTTCTGAAATGGAGGCACCCTTTGTACTGCCTTTCGTTCCTCAAATCCTGAACTCACGCCACACCCTAGGGCAGTAGTTCTCAACCTGTAGCTTGTGACCCCTTTGGGGGAGGGGGTTGAATGACCCTTTCATAGGGTTCACCTAAGACCATCTGTAGATCAGATATTTACATCACAATTCATAACAGCAGCAAAATTGCAGTTATTACGTAGCCACGAAAATAATTTTATGGTTGGGGGAGGTCACCACAACATGAGGAATTGGATTAAAGGGTCACAGGATTCCGAAGGTTGGGAACCATTACCCACTGGCCTTCGTCTACAGGTCCAACAGTTGGTCCTCCTCTCTGCCTGGAGCCCTTGCCCCTAATTCGCCCATGACCCCACATTCCTCTCCATCCCTTAGCTCTGTTGCTGAAATCACCTCCTAGAGGCCCTTTCAGGGGCATGTCTTTACTGGACGGTGTTTTGGGTTCATCTGGGTTCCACTAGGATAGAGGTCACACTTAATTTCCCCCACTTCACTGATCACCCTGAGCTCAGTGCTGACCAGGGACTGTCACGGGCACACGTTCAGTGAGTGCAGGACAAGCGTGTCAGCCTGCTTTGGCTGCCAACCTTCAAATACCCCAGGAGAGGGGTCTCTGATTGCATCTTCCTCTCCCCTTCTCTTCAAGAACAGCAGAGTAAACAAGTGGTTCGAGGGTCTCACCAGAGATCCAAACATAAAAGGCCAATTTCAGGCCAGTGTCAAATTACTGAAAATAACATTAACTTTGGTCCTGTGTTCTACAGCAGGGTAATATTCATTAGTCTGTGAAATTAAGAATCTCACCTTTGACCAGTATTACCTAAAAGAAAGCCAAGTTGAATATTGGGTTGAGTGTTTGTTTTTAATTTATGAGCTGTCGCCTGGATTCTGTGTTCTTCAGCCTACCTGCTTGTGAGAATCCATGTCTAGCTCCATGTGCCCAAAGACATGTCCAGCGAGCTCTTGCTCTCCCCCCTACCCCTGTAGGCCTGTGGAGAACACCACCCTGCTGTTAATAAGATCTGCTCAACTGTTTAATTACACAGCCTGTCCCAGCCAGCAACCTCTCTAAGGCCTCTTTTGTGCCAAGCACACAGGCCGCCTACGCACATTCTCTTGCTTACTTCCTCATTGCCCGGGTACACACACCTCCTGTCCTGTTCAGTTCTCACTGACACAACCATGGTCTTCACATTCAATTTGCTTAGGCATTTGACCCCAAACCCCATGGCTCTTTACTTCCCCAAATCTCTACAAGGCAGCTGGCATGGCCTAAACACACAAGACTCCATGTTGACACCTTGTGAGTTGGCAGGATTCTATCACTTGTCACTGTAAGACTTTAATTGAAAGTGTGTGTGTGTGTGTGTGTGTGTGTGTAGGGGGCAAGAGGGGGAGCGAGGGGGAGTAGAAAAGAAGAAAAACCTAAATCAACCAATTCTCCAAATACAGCTGTTAGGACAAGAACAACACACAGCTTTTGTGAAAGGCTGTGAGAACAGTTTACACATCTGCTGAGGATCTACACAGAAAACCAGAGACCAGAGTCCAAGGCCTGGAGACCCTAAAAAGTTGAGGTCCTGGCTCTGTCACCCACCATCACATGTCAACATGGGGCAAGCTGATGTCTCATCAGTGAGGTGGGGACAGAGAGAGCCATCAAGACTGTTACCTACAAAATGTGTGTCATGTCACACAACACCCTCATTTCTGCCTCTCATTCGAAGACCATGTATTTACCCCAAAATGGACAACATCCAATTCCCAGTTTGTAAGAGGACCTTGAAGTCAGGAAAGATAAACACTGGTAAGTTGTGGCACACATTGGGAGCAGCCAGGAGGGGAATGTGTTTCACTGAGGTGGCAGAGGGAGGGAAAAACTTCAGCTTCTCCCTGCTTCATTCATCCACAAAGAGGGTAGGGGGACCAGTGTACATGGGAAGTCAAGTTCTCCCTTCACAGAGGAATCCCAGAGTTAACAGGCAACAATCACATCACAAGACAACTGGTTTCTGGGTTGCAATGCTAAATTTGATTGTGTGAGCTGACCTTCCTTGAAGGCACAAAAGTGATGAGCTATCTTTAGTTTCTAGTCATGAAAAGGGAAGGGGTGACTCATGAACCACACCGCTTTCCTTACCCTTCTTGGTGGTTGAGGCTTTGTGAAGTGCCCTTGTTGAAAAGCATCTCTTATGGTCATGGCACATTCTGTAGCAGCAGAAGGGCAGAGCGTATTCATCATTAATAAGCTGTCACAGGGTGACCTAGAACACGGAATGCCATGAAAACAAACAGCTGGATGAGAGCATTCTTCCATGATATACCAAAGATATGTGACTGCATCCAACTGAATAATGGTCCCCACAGATAACATCTAAAATGTGAGTCAGGAAATAGGATACACATTCAAAGCTTAGGTGTAGCTGGCAGACTGCTATGGTTTTGAATCTTGGTTGCTGCATTTGTTGGGTGTGTGATCCCCAAGAAAATGGCTTCAGTTTTCCAACCCTCAGATTTCTCTGTGCGCGGTGAGTACTGCAGAGGAACCTGGGACAGTGCCTGGCCTGTGGTGCCCGTCTCTACATGTGTTGCTGACACTGGCCTCTTCTACCTATGTTCAATGAGTCTCTGCATAGTGGGCAGTTTACAGGAATGAGGAACATCAATACAAACATGAGTTTTCCTGGTTTGCTCTGACCCCAGAACACTAAGACCATAGAAAATGTACCCACAGTGACCTGGGGCTCTAGGTTAGTCATGATACGCACGTGGAAGATTACAGGCGAGTCGACAGCTTGGCACGTGGGCGTGACAGCTCAGCCTCAAGTGAGAAACTCTCACAGTTAAATAAAAACTTGAAAACACCACACTGGGAAATATCCCTGACTTATCCCACATGCTAAAAAGCCCCTTTAAGTGTCCCTCAGGTAGAAGCACAAAACACCCAATCATAGCTTCCACCTCAGGATCAAGCTTCAAAGGTAAAGCGTGTGCATTTATCTAAATACAAGTAATTTATATTCTCTCGGCATAGCCTTGTTCATTTTGAGGCAAGGTGTAGCTGTGTAGTCCACCTGGTCTCCAACTCATTATGTAGCCCAGGCTAGCCTTGAACTCTCTATGCCCCTGCCTCAGATACCAAAGTGCTAGATGATTAAGTGTGTGCTGACCACACTTGGCTGCAAACAAGAGTCTTATTACCTCATCAACCTGTTATAGAATCCCAGGGTCTATGAATACATCCAAACTTTTTGTTTCATCTAAACTATTGGAAGTTTTTAACACTTTGGCAAGATAACATTCAGGAGATAGAAGTCCCATCCACAGGGCCATGACTCACCTACAGAGCAGCATTCCTGAGACACCCTCCTAAGGGTTCCCTGTGCTGAGTGGCTTCACGTTCCCTCTGTAGGGCTTCTGACCTCATCGGTCTTATTTCCTGTGGATCTAACCTCAGAGCTAAGTCACCCCGGCTGTGGATTTAGAAGATGATTCACACGGTCTGTGCATATCATGGGGATGAGTGGTGGAAGGAGGGAGTCTGCATCCGTCCTTACATTTTCACACTAAGGAAAGCAAAATGCCAGCGAGGCGTTGTGGCTCTCTCATCCCTTACTCCTGGCTAATTTCATAAATCCTTATTTAGTATGTGGATCTCTGCTGCTGGATGCCCTGGGCCGTTGTCCTGATGCAGGGGTGGACAGTGGGATGAGGTGCAGAAAAGGCAGACAGCAGCATGGTAGGCTTGGGAGGCAACACACTGTCTCTTCACAAAGCATGGACGTGCTGTGTTGTGGGGTGGACATCAGCAGGAAGAACTAAACTCTGTCTCTGGAAACCATTCACTCGCTCAAACGGAATGCCTCATCTGAACCCTGAACTTGGAGATCCTTAATTTTTCCTTAATATAATTTCTACAGACAGTATTGTGTCTGAAATAATTTGTTGGCCAGGCTTCTAAAACAGAACTGTCCCCTCTGCTGGGAAACAGGGGGTTTAGAACCGAGATGATGCTGGATCACAGTGTGTGTCTCATGGGGGTCAAGGCAGGACGGTGATTAGTAAGGAGGGAGTCACTGAAATTCCTGCCAGGAAAGTCACCCTTCACGGCTGCAGGGAGGCCACCCGTTCCACCTACTGGACTTTATGCCCCCTACCCCCATTCCATGGACAAGGCCCACTCAATAGCTTGGAAATACTAACTCCTAAGCTAGCTCCAGAAAATGCAGTATGGCACACTGCTTTGAGAGCACAGGCAAGTCTTTCAAGGCAGGCTGTTAATTTTCCTTTTGGCTGGCTGCTATATGCCACACTAAGGCAGAAGTAGGTCAGATGGCTGTTATAGTTACAAAGTTATCTTCAGGCTGTGATCCTACCAGGCCCATGATCTCCTGGGAATCTATGGGGGATGGCTCTCAGCCTGGACATAAGGGCCGGAGAGGTCCCATTGCTCCCTGTGAACCAGGGCCCCATGACGGTAGCCCTCTGGGAGGACTGGTCTGGAGTGGTAGGCTCTTCTGGGCAGTTAGCTTTCCTGTAAAGGGCTCCCTTACACAGCAACACTCAGGAAATCGGCCTGTAACCATTGTCACCTTTCCAGCCAGCACTGTGGCACAGGCAGCTACTTCTGGCCAGGCCCTACCTCCTGTCCCAGCTGCAGGAGCATCTCAGTACCTCCTATGGTGGTTCAACAGCCATTCTTAAAGGCTCCTTTCAGGTCCTGCCATGAAGGCAAAGACAACGGCAGTTAGGGGAGGGCACTCTGAACAGGGAACTGTGCTCAAGATATAAACTCACCACCTCATAACCCTGGGAAGACAAGCCACCAAGTCAGACCACAAAAATATGCTGGAAAATAGTTTTCCTTGATACAGACTGTGCTGTTCACTGCCTACAGTACTAATAATATAAATTCCCAAGAGTCCTCAAAACCAGATCTGCAAATGGAAACAAAACAAAAACAGGGATTAGAGAAAACTTCTTTAAGACTCTTCTTTGGAGTCCAAATGGTGGTTTAGAAAGTATTACACCAATAAAAACGTGGTTTTAATAGAAGAGTGATGAAGTATTAATTGTGGAAGGCAGCTGCTGAACAGAAGGGGTTCCAAGTAAAATGTTCGCCCTTGCTATATGCCTGAGTCTTTTTATAATAAAAACTATGACCACATGCTCCACTCAAGTGCTAAGATCTGAGCACTCATGG